>JAJMAV010000042.1:0-76114 GCA_030565045.1 Starmera caribaea
AGTGTTGGTAGTGATAGAAAAATCGTTGTTTATGATGGTGTTACTGGTGATTGTATCAGTAAGATTGCTAATGAAGAACAAATTAAAGGTGGGTTATTTGCAGTCGATTGGATTGATGATGAGCGCATAGTTACCTCATCTGCTGATTGTTCTATTTCTGTTTGGAATGTTGTTAGTGGTGAGTTGGTTAAAAAATTTCAATTAGAGAATCAATTAGCAAACCAACAAGTTGGTGTCATTGTTGCTGATAATTATATTTTATCGTTGTCATTCAATGGTGTTTTAAACTTCTGGGATTTGACATTATCTAAAGATACACCAATTAAATCACTTGAAAATCATCAAAAATCTATCACTGCCATTGAAATTAGTTCAAGTACTAAACAATTGTTCAGTGGTAGTGCCGATGGTGTTGTCCTTAAAAGAGATTTATCATTACCAACCGATCAAGAACAATATGAATCCTCGGTTTCCACAAACTCTAGTTCCAATTTAATTTCAAATTTATTGTATTATAAAGGTAAAATGTTTTCAATTGGATGGGATGATTTTTTGAGAAACATTGATGATGGTTCAGAGTTTAAATTACCATCACAGGCAAAACAATCTGATATTTACGAGAACTTGATTGTTATAATCACAACAAATAATGAATTGATTTTGTTTGATGTTGACAGTTTCAAACAATTATCATTACAGAAATTAGATTTTAGTCCAACCACGGTTTCAATTTCATCCAAATTCATATCAATTGGATATGAAAATTATTCAATCAAATTATATTTTTATACCGATGATTTCAACATTACTGAAATTAAAGAATTTAATCAATCAATTAGATCAACACCTTCTTTCTTATCATTTTCACCAAACGAAGAATATTTAGCATGTGGAGACAATTCAGGTAAAATTATTCTTTATTCTACATCTACAAATTTAATAGTTACATCAAGATGGTCATATCACACAGGTAAAATCACATCAATTAATTGGAATGAGGATAATGATAGAATAGTTAGTGGTTCTTTAGATACTAATATTATGATTTATAATGTTGCAAAACCAATGAAATGTGTTAAGATGATTGGTGCACATAAAGATGGTGTTAATGTTGTTAAATGGTATGAAGGTGAAAAATTGATTAGTGGTGGACAGGATGGAGTTATTAAAAAATGGGCTTTATAAAGTTGATATTTTATTTATAACTATATGAAACTATCCTAATATACAGATATTATTATTATGAAGAAGAAGAAGATGATGATGATGATGTTGATGAGGTTTATTTTTTACGTTGATTTTTAAATTTATAAGCAGTTCTACCTAAAGTATCAACGATTTTCCTTTTGTTACCATTTTTCATACCTTCTCTTTGTAAATCAATTCTCTCTTCGACTTCTTTCAATTCATTTGATCTTTTCAAATGTTGTTGTAAAATTTTGAATTTTTTAATTCTTTTCTTATCCAAAGACTCATGATTCAATTCACTTTTTGGTAAATTATTTATATCTTCTAATTGTGTTAATTTCAATCTATTTTCCTTTTTATCTAGTAGTGATTCATCGGTTTGAAAAAAAATTGATGGATCAAATTTGTTTTTCTCTTCATTTGAATCAACAAACACCGTGTGTGAACCTTTATTTGTAAACACTAGATTTTTCTCCAATTTAGCTATTTTTTTCAATTGTTCATTTCTAAGAGTTTTAATATATGTTGAATCTTGAGTTTTCAATAATTTCACTTGATCTGTTGACAGCACTTCCTCGTCTCTTTCTGTAATTAGAATACCTCTAGAGTCCGTTTTCTTGCTTGTCATACCATGATAATACTCATCTGGGTTCCTTAAACTTGCCTTCTGTTTGAGAATTTTAAGAGCATTTTGTTTCTTATGATAATCTTTTGCACGTAATTGGTAGTCTTTTTTCTTTTCTAAGAACCCAAATTTTTTACGTTCTTGAGGTTGAGAACGTTCTCTGTGTTGTTTCTTCTGTACGTTATGTACAAGTTTGGCCATCTTCTAGGTTGCTTTGGTTTCTTGTGGTGATTTAACAGAAAATAATTTTTTTTTACATAGCTGTAGAAATTTTTTTTTTTTTTAATTTTTTTTGAGTAGTAAGTACAGTGAAAACAAAGAAAAGAGAAATTTTTGAAATATTTCAGATCAAGAAACACCAATGGAAAGCTCTTTAAGTATTGCATTGAAACTAAGTCTGCTGGTCAGACGGAGTGCCGTGCTTAAATGTGGTGATGGTGGTTTTCTGGAGGAAATTGGACAATTATTGAGTAATTGGGGAGTACGGTATCAAATAGTGAGATTAGATGAGATTGAACAAGCAGATGATGAGTTTACAGATGTTGTTGTTGTTGATGGTGCTAGTAGAAGTGGAAGTGGACATGCTTTTTGTGGTGCACAAGATGTGGCTAAAATGAGAGATATGGGGAAACTGTTTGTGGTGGTGGGAGAAGTTGAGAAGTGCAGAGAGAGTTGTGATTATTTCTTATTTAGAGATGAAGTTGACCATGTTGCTGGTGTTAGTAATGTGAATGCTGGTTTGAAAGAGTTGAGGAAGAATTATGACAATGTGGTTGTTGTACCTGAGGTGAGAAGGTATATCTATGACATTGTGATTTTCATACGAACCCATCGTGCAGTAGACGGGGGTTTAGCTACTTCGGTTGTTAGGGATTTGGAGTTATATTGTAAAGCCTTGTGTGCAGTGTTTGGTAGAGAGTTTGTTATACCGTCTATAGTGAAGCTAGCGGTGAGGAAGATGGTGCCATTTAAACTGAAGCTGATCTCAGCAGAACATGAGGGCAGTTTACAGTGGGGCAGTGATGATGCACTGGTTGCACAGCTGCTGAGTCGAGTAGACGAAGGTGTTGTTGTAGAGGATGTCTTAAGGAAAGTTCAACCTCCAGTGTGAGGTTATTCATGTTTAATAGTATAATACCTTCAATGATAGTAATGATAATGATAATGTGGCGAGTGTAGTGATAAAGTGTAACAACTATTAAAAAATCTAATAATATTAATATTAATTGTGGCTAGTGAATAAAGCTGCTAAAATTCATTTACTATTGAAGAAAAGTCAAATCTCAAAACAGTTGAAATTTGAAATTTGAGTTAAGCTTTATTAGAACAGCAGTACTGTAGACTACTAAATGAGAGAATCACAGTTGTGTAATTAGTTTTTTAATTAGTACAATATCAATCATAAATTAATCAACCACTTTGATTCTGAATCACTATACTGCCTGCACTACCATTTCATTACTTTTTTAAGTAACTACAATCATTAATATTACTAATCAATGACTAGTTTTCTCACACCTCACAGAATTTCATCACCTGGTGGTGCTTCTCTACCACCATAAACCCATTGATATCTTGCTCCATACCACTGCTACAACCACCACAAACACACCGATACAACCACCTTTGTCTACTCTACAACACTATCCACCAGAGTAATAAAACACCTCAACACCACACATACTTAACCACCCAAAAAACTCATCTTCACTGTTCACAGGTTCTGGAATCTGGACTGCTCCTATCCGCACAACGCCCAAATTACCTTCCTATATAAATACAATTTTTTCCCTGTTTTCTTCTCTAATTGCAACCATCAGTTCTGTGATTTCATCTACACACATCTACACATCTACACAAATGTCTCAACCAACGTATGTCATTCTCATTGAATTCAACTGAAACTGGAAAATTGATGGAAAGAATCATTCAAAACCCATGATGGAGAAATTATAAATTGTTTTTTGTTTGCTCTTTCTAACTAAGTTTAGAACCACAATGAACAGAATAATAAACATCAAATCTCATCTCCAACCATGGTACTGATTCTTATCCCATCATTTTAATCACCATTCAATTAATTCCCCCCTATTTTCAAATGATAGAACTAACACATAAAACAGTGGTGACTTCGGTCTTATTGGTTTAGCCGTCATGGGCCAAAACTTGATTTTAAATGCTGCTGATCATGGTTTCACTGTTGTTGCCTACAACAGAACCGTCGCAAAAGTTGACCACTTTTTAGAAAATGAAGCTAAGGGTAAATCAATTATTGGTGCTCATTCAATTCAAGAATTAGTTGATAATTTGAAAAGACCAAGAAGAATCATGTTATTAGTTAAAGCTGGTGATGCTGTTGATGCTTTCATTAACCAATTGTTGCCATACTTGGAAAAAGGTGATATCATCATCGATGGTGGTAACTCTCATTTCCCAGATTCAAACAGAAGATACGAAGAATTATACGCTAAAGGAATCTTATTTGTTGGTTCTGGTGTTTCTGGTGGTGAAGAAGGTGCAAGATATGGTCCTTCTTTAATGCCAGGTGGTGCCGAAGAAGCTTGGCCTCATATTAAAGATATCTTCCAATCAATCTCTGCTAAATCTGATGGTGAACCTTGTTGTGACTGGGTCGGTCCAGCTGGTGCAGGTCATTATGTTAAAATGGTTCATAATGGTATTGAATATGGTGATATGCAATTGATTTGTGAAGCTTATGATTTATTGAAAAGAGTTGGTGGGTTCACTGATAAAGAAATCGGTGAAGTTTTCGCCAAATGGAACACTGGTGTCTTGGATTCATTCTTAGTGGAAATCACAAGAGATATCTTATTATACAATGATACCGATGGTACCCCATTAGTTGAAAAAATTTTGGACACTGCTGGCCAAAAAGGTACTGGTAAATGGACCGCAATCAATGCTCTAGATTTAGGTACCCCAGTCACTTTAATTGGTGAAGCTGTTTTCGCTAGATGTTTATCCTCTTTGAAAGATGAACGTATTAAAGCTTCTTCCATCTTACCAGGCCCAGAAATCCCAGCTGATGCTATTAAAGATCGTCAACAATTCGTTGATGATTTAGAACAAGCTTTATATGCTTCTAAAATCATTTCTTATGCTCAAGGTTTCATGTTGATCAGAGAAGCTGGTAAAGAATATGGCTGGAAATTAAACAACCCAGCTATTGCCTTAATGTGGAGAGGTGGTTGTATCATTAGATCTGTTTTCTTGGGTGAAATCACTAAAGCTTATAGAGAAACCCCAGATTTAGAAAACTTGTTATTCAATAAATTCTTTTCAGATGCCGTTGTTAAAGCTCAGTCTGGTTGGAGAAAAACTATTGGAACTGCCACTCAATACGGTATTCCAACCCCAGCCTTTGCCACTGCTTTGGCATTTTATGATGGTTTAAGATCTGCTAAATTACCAGCTAATTTATTACAAGCTCAAAGAGATTATTTTGGTGCTCATACTTTTAGAGTCTTACCAGAATTCGTTTCTGAAACTTTACCAGCTAACACTCCAATTCATATCAACTGGACTGGTAAAGGTGGTAACGTTTCTGCTTCTACTTACGATGCTTAATTAGTTTAATTTTTATCATCAATTTTTAAAAAAGAAATGAATGAAATTAATTTAAATGATTTTTTATATGAATTCAACAAAACTTTGTAGCAGCTGGTCGTGTGTATTATAAATCATTTATTGGAATCTATAAAAAATCAAACAAACCAGATCAGTCTCTGATTAAATCGACAATTAGATCAATCAAATGGAAAGTGTCATAAATCCAAAATCAGGCTGTTGCTATTAAAAAGGTTAGTTTTTTTTTTTTTTTTTTTGATTTTAACAATGTGGTTTGAACCCGAATGGTGAAAGTGATGGCATACTTGACTTTACGTAGTTATATCCAGTCTCTAGAATAACTATCAACAAGAAAGCATTGAGCCATCAAATAATTAATTATTTATTTGATAAATCTTATCATAACAAACACAAAACCATCAATTAACTGCTTTGCAAAAATGTTAGTTATAATATTGGTGACAATTTGGAACTCAACGAGTACTTTTAACAACATATCTTAAGCAGAACGGTGAAGCTGTTTGATACACCAGTATATCACTACATATATAAAACAAACAAACAAAGAAAAAAAAACACACGCGAAATTCCACCTTTATATAGTAGAAATATAAAGACGGAATCAGCATATTTACAATATATTGCCAGTTACTAAAGATGGAGGAATAGAGCACTAGTAGAAAAATGTTAGTTTTCCAAATTTGGCAACAAATCCAGGCTTTGTACAAGTAACAACAGAACCTACTCATAAGACAATAAAGTCTAATTGGAACTAGCTGTAAATAATAACTAGTATTAATGCTGCTCTAAGAATTATATAAAAAAAGTAAGTTGAAGCCTGAGTTTACTAACCGCAAGTGTTATCTTTTGAAGCAATTGATCTGATATTTCAATTATATTGTATAACTCCTTTTGGATTTAACAAGATTGCACAAAATTACACAAAAACCATATCTATATCTTATTCTAATTTGGTTTTATACACAATATAAGCGACTGGCTAGTTCGACTAAGCTCCTTCCACAACAAGTTTCTGAATATGTTCCATAAAGCTCTGTAAACTAACATCATCAGTCAATATCACTGCTCCTCCTCCAGAACTTAAGCCAATACCACCATTATTATAAGTATTTGTAGGATTCAATTTAGAATATAAGAATCTAGCTTGTGATCCACCTTCATCAGTGTCAATGAAACGAGGTAATGGGAATCTATCAATTAATAACTCTGATGCTAAAATTTTAGGTTTATCTAAAAATTCTTTAAACTCAATATACTCTGGTTGATCTTGATAACCTTGTTGTCTCCAATTGGCAATTGTGGAACCATGGAAAATTAAAATATGGAAAAAAGTATCTAATAACAAAATTCTTTCAGATTTAATTGATGTTGAATCTAATAAAACTGAAATCCCATTTTCAAAATCTTCCTCATTTTCAAAACTTTGTTCAAATGCTGTTAAAATCGGTTGAATCATAATTAACGAATTTTCACAATCTTCTGTATTGAAAATTTGTCTAATATAAGAAGTTTCATCAGGGGAATTATTGAAAACTTGTAAAAATTGTGACCTTCTTAAATGATAAATAAATTGTGGTAATAATGTGAAATTATTACTTAATTTGAAACTTTGTAAAATTCCCTTTTGATATTCTGCAAATGATTTCAACAAATCTAATAATAATCGGTCAATATATTGTAACACATCTCCAACATCATCACCTCTATTTAACATATTAATGGCAATTCTTGCTAATAACACAGTGGCACATTCTTGATCAAATCCATAACTAATATCATTTGAACTGACTAATGGTTTCAAGACAGTAGTGACCCTTAATCTTTTGGTACCATCTGAATGTTGATAATGTAAAATATATTGAATGATACAAAATCCTTGATTATTTATGGTGAATGAAGAATTTGCTGGCACGTCTTGAGTTTCAAAAAAAATTGCATAAGTTGAATTTGATCTAATTGTCGACAATTTCCAGGCATTTGAATCATTGATACCTAAATTTGTCTTTTGCTTCAAACCTGATTGGGAAACATATTGATTTTTAGAAGAATGTAATGAAATCCCATGTCCAATGAAACCATTAACTTTCAATTCCCTAGAAGTTTTAACTTCTAGAGTTCCATTAAATGCTAAATTTAATTCACCATATTCATTTCTATTTAAAAATCTTAAGAAAGATTGTTTGAAGATTGATGTTGTAAAAGAATCACTTAACACAACAACACCACCTGTTTTATCAGATAAACTTTGCATTTCAAATAACCCAACTTGATCATATGAACCAACAAATATATCAAAACTATGTCCTAATTCTGAAGATTTCTCAGCCATTGAATCATAAAATTCACAAGCTGGTTTAAACCATTTAGCTAAATTTTTTTCAATTTCATTATGAGATCTAATCGATTCTTTTAATTGGTTTGAAACAATTGTTCCTGGACCATATGTACATGGCCCTCCTGTGAATAACATTATATGTGCACTTCTTTGTGGGTAAGTGGTTTCTAACAATTTGGCTGTAATGTTTAATGCACAACCTGTTGAACGTAATGGACGTTCATTAGTTTTATAATTCCAACTATCTGCAGTCAAATTTTCTAAAATTTGGTTTAATTGGAACTCTGCAATGCTAACGTTTAATAAGAATCTTGAGCTTGATCTGTTACCTGTAGCAGCAGCAGCAGAAGCAGCACCTGGTGTTGGTCCCATAGATGAAATAAAACCTAAAATCGAATTAACTTCTTCAATGGAATAGTTTTTTGAACCATTGAAACTATATTTTTTAATAACATCACCAAATTCATACAATCCAACATGTTTCCCAAAGGCAACAAACCCAACCAATGCATCTTGTGGCAATAACCCCAAACTAACAGTAATCGATTCTTTTAAAGCAGTAAAATCCTCTTCACTTAAACAAGTATCAACAACATAAACGAAAACAGGATTGATCAACCGATCTTGAGCCGATCTTGGTAACAAATATTCAACTGAAGTGGCATCTGGAGCACACATTGGCACCATGTCTGGAGTGATATCAGCGGGCAATGGGTTCATTGACCGACATGAGGGACAAGACCAAGTACGTGTATTGAAATCAAGAGTACAGTATGGATTAAGGATCATTCCACATGGTTGTCTGCATGCTAATGGGTTTGTTTGTAAATAAGGCAATGATTCCCTTGGTCTTAAAGGTGTGTATAATGATCCGATGGGGACAGAAAGACGTGTAGAATCGATTTTTTTGGTTGGAAGAATGTTCCAACTGAATCTTAAACCGTCTGTATCTTCTTGAGCGTAGACATCCTAATTGAAAAAAAAAGGTTAGTTTTGAGTTACAGCATCAAACATACTTAAAAATTTCACATTTACCATCACGGCTTCTTTCTATCTTTCCTTTGAGAAATCAGATACGTTAATTAGATCAAAATGTAAATACATAAATAACAAGTTTCAAAATCAGTGAAAAATTGGCCAAAAAAAAATTATTTGGAGATCATCAGTATCAAGAAATTTTTTAATGATAGACAGTTTGAAGCTAGATGTTTAGACGGTTGATCCACACAGTTCCCATTAGCAGGAAGTCCAGAATAATACAAGACACACACAACAATTATTATCCATCAATTTCTCAGATTCGTTTCCCCAATTTGTTACGAGTTCCAGAGTTTATTTCCAAATATTCCAAGATCACTGAATTTGATCATACAACGAGTGAGAATGTGTCATTGGAAGGAAGAATTGAATCTATCCGTAAATCAGGGAAAGGGATGATTTTCATTGATCTAGTACAAGATTTCCAAAAAGTTCAATTATTAGCCATGAATAAGAGATTGGGATTAAATAAAGATGAGTTTCATGAACAGTTCAGTTTTTATAAGAAAGGTGATTCAATAAGTTGTAATGGGGAACCTGGAAGAACAAAAGTTGGTGAATTAACTTTGAGATTGAATGAGGTGATTAAACTGGGAAGTCCCAGATTAGAAGAAGTACCTGAAAAATTAACTATTGAGAATCAAAATTTTGGTAGAGTTGCTGACTATTTAAACAGCGAACAAAGTGTTCGTGTGCTGAGAGATAGAAGTCGAGTCATTAAATTGATTAGAGATTTTTTAAATGATAAGGATTTTATGGAAGTTCAAACACCAGTGATTAATGGGATTTCAAATGGAGCTAACGCGACACCTTTCAAAACAAGTTCTCAATATTTATATAGAAAGGATGATTTGGGTAAAGACGTGAAAGAAGTGGAATTGCAATTAAGGATAGCACCAGAGTTATGGTTGAAAAGATTGGTGATTGGAGGATTTGATAAAGTATTTGAAATTGGGACAGTTTTCAGAAATGAAGGGATGGATGGGACTCATAATCCTGAGTTTACTACATGTGAATTTTATCAAAGTTTTACCAGTTTGGAAGAGTTGATGAGTATAACAGAAGAGTTATTTAATAAAATTTTTGAAAATTTTGCAGATAGAACAGTTTTGCAAGAGATTAAAGCCAATGGATTTCAAAAGTTAGAGTTTATTCCATCAATTGAAGCACAAACAGGCGTGAAATTCCCTAATGAACTAACATCAGAAAATTTATTACAATACTACAGAGACATTGGGGTTTCACCACCTTTGATTCATTCAGTACCACAATTATTAGATAAATTATCTGCGACTTTCTTAGAACCAATTTCACTAAATAACCATGCGATATTCATTTATAACCATCCATCAGAGATGTCACCATTATCCAAATCAAGTGTTAAACAATATGGTGCCAATGAATTTGAAATTTCACATAGATTTGAAATGTTTATAGATGGAGCAGAATATGTTAATTCATATGAAGAAGAGAATAATCCAATGATTCAACTTGCTAAATTCAAATTACAACAATCCAATAAATCAAATTTCAAAGACGATGAATCAATGACATCAGATGAAAATTATTTGAAAGTTATGGAATTTGGATTACCACCTACAGGAGGATGGGGCATTGGGATTGATAGATTAGTGATGCTTGTGACTGGTGCAGAGAGGATAGAGAGGGTTTTATCGTTTGGTAATCTACTTCATGTTTTGAAGCAGTAGAATTAGACACACAGTATTTATTTATATATATAGAGAGAGAGAAAAAACGCGGTTGGAAAATTTCAAGTTTTTTTTGTATATAGAAGGAAAATAAATATAGACTAGCTTGATCATTGTAAAGAGTGATAGTCGAAGATCGAGAAGAATAGAAGACAGAGGATGACAGAATTCCATCCTCCATCAGTGAGCAAAGAACATGTTTCCGGTTCAAGCACATATATCAGTGATATTCCAGAAGCCATTAAAAACGCGTCAAAAGAACCGTGTGTTTTAGGAGTGGATGAAGCAGGACGTGGACCAGTTTTAGGTAGTATGGTTTATGGGATCAGCTATTGTTTGAAAGAGTATGAGCCAGTGTTGAAAAATCAGTATGGATTTGCAGATTCAAAGACTTTAAGTGATGTTAAAAGAAGAAATTTGTTAGAACAGATGTGTGACGAGGAGAGTGACTTGTTCAAGAATGTTGGATGGAGTACACGTACCATGACCGCGTTGGATATTTCATCAGGGATGTTAAGACATGGATCAATAGGGAACTATAATTTGAATGAACAAGCACATGATGCTACGATGGAATTGATTCAAGGGATATTGGATCAAGGAGTTAATATTAAAGAGATTTATGTTGATACCGTGGGGCCACCAGTTAGTTATCAATTGAAGTTACAAAACAGGTTCCCACATTGTAAAATCGTTGTTGCTAAAAAAGCAGATGCTTTGTATCCATGTGTTAGTTGTGCATCAATTTGTGCCAAAGTTAGTAGAGACATTGGGTTGATTGTTAGTAAGAATATGTTATATGGTGAGGATTCATTGGAGTGTGGGTCAGGGTACCCTGGGGATGCAAAGACAGTGAGGTGGTTAAAAGAGAATATGGATAAGATATTTGGGTGGAAAGAGATTGTGAGGTTTTCATGGCAGACTAGTAAAGATTGTTTGAAGAATAATGAAGGCGTAGAGATGGAGTTTGAAGATGAGGTTGAGGAGTCCTTTATGGATGTGCTTGGGAATAAAAGAGAAGATGAAGGTGGATTAGAATGGTATGGTAAAAGTGTGAAGTATTTTTAGATTGCTTTGTATAGACTATTGTGTTGCAATAGAGAGATACATCAATCAAGTAGTTGAGTAACAGATCAATACATTAATAGGTCTAATAGATCAATAGATCACTAGATCACTAGATCAACAGGTCTTAATAGTGGTAATTCTAAAGTGAATAATCCTTACTAATGACTTACTAATTAACACCTCTACACCTCACACTAAAAATCCATTATAGAAAATTCCCACCCCAAAAACCAAAAACCCCCACAGGCCACAGCTTCGAGAGCACCACATGATGGTCTTCTTCTCTTCACTACTAAGTAACTAACTAACTATTAAGCTTACAGAGAGAGTTATAAAGAGTTACACAGAAGAAAGAAAAAGCAGATCTTAAGCTGTAGAAGAAGAAAGAAAAAGAACCATCAACGGCACGGTGTTACTAAACTCCATCAGTCTCTAAACACCTTCTCTCTAACTACCACAATAATCTACCACTGCTATACCTCACTGTGTAGCACTGTAGCACTACACTACACTACAGTAAATTCAGTGTAGAGACAAAATACGTATGTAAATAAATCTCCGATCCACTTTTTCAAAATAACTTTCTTTTCTACTCTCCTACAACAACAACCACTACGGTCTACATCTCCCACTAGAAGAACTACAGTACAAATGTCTGCCTTCATTGCTGCCAGAACAGCACTCACCGCTGCCAGAGCTTTGCCTCGTTGCACAAGAATCTCCCAATTCACTGCTGCTCGTTTCGCTTCTTGTAAGTCTCATTTCATTTCATTTCATTTCATTTCATTCCATTTCATTCCATCGCCCACTTCTTCCACCCAGACACTAACAACCTACAACAGCTTATCCTCCTCATCACATCATCGGCATGCCTGCTTTATCCCCAACCATGACCCAAGGTAACTTGGCCGTTTGGAAAAAAGCTGTTGGTGATCAATTACAAGCTGGTGAAGCCATTGCTGAAATCGAAACTGATAAAGCTCAAATGGATTTCGAATTCCAAGAAGATGGTTATTTAGCTAAAATCTTTGTTGAAGCCGGTGCTCAAAACATCCCAGTCAACACCCCAATTGCTGTCTACGTTGAAAACAAAGAAGATGTTGCAGCTTTCAAAGATTTCACTGTTGAAGCTAAAAAGGATGCTGCTGCCACTCCAGCTGCTGCCCCAGCTGCCACTCCAGCCCCAGCTGCTGAATCAACTCCAGCTCCAGCTGCTAAAGCTCCAACCACTAAATCTGCTCCAACTGATAGAATCTTAGCTTCTCCAGCTGCTAAAACTTTGGCTTTAGATAAAGGTGTTTCTTTGAAAAAAGTCACTCCAACCGGTCCAAATGGTAGAATCACTAAAGAAGATGTTGAAAAATACTTAGCTTCAAACCCATCTTCATCTTCATCTGCGTCTGCTACCCAATCTTCATCTTCAACTCCATCTGCCTTTGTTGATATCCCAATCACAAACATGCGTAAAGTTATTGGTAAACGTTTATTACAATCAACCCTTGAAAACCCATCTTATATCATCTCATCTCAAATCTCAGTTTCAAAATTATTGAAATTAAGAGCTTCTTTAAATTCAGCTGCTAAAGATCGTTATAAATTATCAATCAATGATATTTTAATTAAAGCCATTGCTCAAGCTTCTAAACGTGTCCCAGAAGCAAGCACCCATTGGATCGAATCAGAAAACGTCATGAGACAATACTCTAACGTTGATGTTTCAGTTGCTGTTGCCACTCCAACTGGTTTAATTACACCAATTGTTTTCAATGCTGATAAAAAAGGTTTAGAAACCATTTCTAAAGAAGTTAAAGATTTAGGTAAACGTGCTAAAGATAACAAATTGAAACCAGAAGAATTCCAAGGTGGTACCATCACAATCTCCAACTTAGGAATGAACCATGCTTGTAATATGTTCACTTCAATCATTAACCCACCTCAATCTGCTATCTTGGCCATTGGTACCGTTTCCAAGGTCGCTGTCCCAGATTCAACCAATGAACACGGTTTCACTTTTGATGATAGAATTACAATCACTGGTACTTTTGATCATAGAGTCATTGATGGTGCCAAAGGTGGTGAATTTATTAAAGCTTTGAAAGAAATTATTGAAAATCCATTAGAATTATTGTTATAAGGTTGACATCGATTTTTGGAAAAAAAAAAAAAAAGAATTGATTGATTGACTTTAAAACTCTCTCACAACATATTATAATTATTATATAGTTCAAATAGCTGATACAAATATTCATAACTCAAAGTGTAGTACTGTAGTTGAGTATTATAATAATAATAAAATCACAGGGTAACTTTTATATTGCATAAAAGGTTGAAATTGAAAATCATCAATAAAATGAATGGAAAAATCAACCAGATTTTCAAAATAACTGAAATTTATTATACAAATCACCAACAACGACTTTCTGAAAAAATGGCTTTCGCATTATCAGACGAATCAAAAGTGCGTGTTTATATGTTGAAGCTCAAAAATTTTTGTTAGAAACTAACTAACCTTTCAATTTTCAAAGGAACGTATTTCAAAATTATTAAACTCAGCAAGAACTATTGCTCATTATGGTTGGATTCCATTTGTTTTATATTTAGGATGGAGACAAACTCCAAACCATCCTCCTTTATTAGCGTATGTTGCATCTGTTTTCACACAAAAAAAAAAAACTTTGAAGAGTGTTTTGAGAAAAGATGGGTTTATTTGATTTAGTGATGGGATATAACTTTAATTTCAGCATCACAAAATTGAATGGGTAGGAATTTGTTGTTGAATTACTTATACGATTATAGACATTCAAATAACCTTATCAATCTTCCACTCTCAATGTTATTTAATTAATAGAATTATAATACTAATATTACAGTTTATTATCTCCATTACCATCCGTTTAAACTAGGTTCAGAATGATAAAGAAAAATAGTATAAACAGAGAAAGACAACCAAAACAAGATGATTTTAAATTCAAGATTTCACTTATCAACTAGAATTGTTAAAACTTATGTACATAATGAAAGAAAAAAAAATATTTGTTTTATTGTTACGTATAACACAGTAGGTTTTGCTCATTTTCTCTATACATATCATTCCAGTCTGATGCTATAACAACCTGGTGATACAAATGGAATTCTTCATCCGCTTTCTAAAATAATCTTCAAAATCTCCCGTCTCATGACTGACAAAATTTCGTTCTAGCTTCCCATATAAATTATTTCAAATTTCGTACCAAAATCAAAATCAAATTTTTTTTTTCCACTACAAATATTTCTCCAGAAGAGAACCAAAATGAACAATGATCTTCGGAAAGAAGTCATTTCTGGATTGACAGCAGGAACTCTAACAACTCTAATTACCCATCCATTAGATCTTTTCAAAATTAGACTACAATTGTATCAAAAAAATATCATATCTTCAATAACTGAAAAAAATTTAATTGAAAATTTATATCGTGGTATTGGTACAAATTTAGTTGGTAATGCAACTGCTTGGACAATTTATTTCACAAGTTATAGATTTTTCAAAAACTTGATTCATTTAAATTCAAATAATCCAATTTATAAAGATTCAAATTTAAACTCATTAGAATATTTGATTTCTGCATTATCTGCTGGTACTTTCACCGCGATAATAACTAATCCAATTTGGGTCATTAAAACTAGGATTATGAGTACTAATTATGGTTCTAAAGGTAGTTACACAAGTTTCACGGATGGATTAATAAAAATTTTCCAAACTGATGGCGTGAGAGGCTATTTTAAAGGTTTAATTCCTGGATTAATTGGTGTGGGTCAAGGTGCAATTCAATTTACAATTTATGACACATTGAAATATAGGTTTTATAACGAGGATGAAAAGGGTCATTTAAGTAATTTGGATTATATCTTAATTTCAATTTCTTCTAAAATTTTGGCAAGTTTGATTTTTTATCCATTCCAATTCTTAAAGACAAATTTACAAAATAATAACAATAATAAAGGAATAGTTAATCTAAGTAAAGAAGTTTATGATAAGTATGGTTTGACCGGGTTCTATAAAGGTGTTATACCAAATTTAATTAGAGTTTTACCGGCAACTTGTATCACTTTTACTGTTTATGAAAATATGAAAAGACTGAATATCTAAACTGCACTTGGATTTAATTTATAATTATATAGATAAATGAATAGAATATAATGATTTATGATTTACATGAACTAACTAAATTGTGATATGTAAGTACAATATAATAAAAAACAACTAAAACGACAATTATATTTTTGGATTTCTTTTCATTTATTTAAATTTTTTAAACTATTTAATTAAAAAACACATTTAATAACCTAAAGTTGCTAATTTTTGAGAAACTTCAGAGTCAGCTTGGGAAGCTTTAGCAGCAGCAACTTTTTTAGTTAAAGCTTTCTTTTTAGCGTAATATTCAGCAGCTCTAACTCTTCTCTTGTCTTCTAATTTAGAAACAATTGAACTGTATTTCCAACCAACAGCAGCAGATAAATCACCAACAGTGGTGTATTTTCTACCTGGTCTTAATCTTAAAACTCTAAGAGCTTGTGGAACAACAACTCTCTTCTTTTTGTCGTATGGAGTTGGCATACCTTCGAAAACCTTCAATCTTTCTAAAGCAGCTTTACCACGAGGAGTTTTATGAGCAATCATACCACGAACAGCTTTGTAGAAGATTCTTGATGGGGCTCTGAAATGGAAAGGACCATGGGTTTTGTTGAAACGAGTACCTTTTCTTAAATAATCATGGTATTTCAATTTGTTTCTGAAAAATTCACCAGAGATGTTTAAAGCTTCAGCTCTAACAATAACAATTTTTTGACCATTTAATAATTCTTTGGCAACAGTGGAAGCCAAACGACCTAATAAATGTCCTTTTCCGTCAATGACAACGACTGGTTGGAAGTTGTTACTCATATTGCTTGATTAGTTTAGTTGTTGGTTGTAAACTTGAATTTGGAAATTTGCAAAAAAAATCTCTATATAATTTTGTTATTATTTCCATTGAGACCAAAATTTCGAATTTTTCAGTTTTGATGTGTGTGGTGTTGAGATGTTTGTGTTTTTTGTATGTGTTTTTCTTTGAAATTTCAGTTTTGCAAGACTGAAAAGTGGATTGCCGGTGGAAATTGGCAGATGATTTGCCGTTTTGGGAAATGTGACTTTTAAGATAAATTAATCCAAACATCTTCGTATTTTGTTGTTAAGACCTAGCACAAAGTCAGGTGACTAATAGGGCTAGATATTTAATCTCAAGATCTGATTTCAATTAACAACAGTTACTTTACAACTATGTAGTACGGTCTACCAATAGATATCAATGCAATACAATACAATACAATACATAGATCAACTGAATTAATGCATTAAATAACTCAAATTCCCACTCAGTTGTCCAACTAGCACTACCTCTGCTCCTTGCAATTGTAACTTCCGTAGTTTAACCATCACACTAACAGCTTCTGCTTCAACATTTTCACCAACACTTAATAACCGACCGTTCAACACAATCAGGTGCCTACTACTATTACTTTTGAAACTATCCTTATCATCATTTTTATTTTTATTTTGATCTTGATCCAGATCTTGATCCAGATCTTTATTTTTTAGTTTCTCCATCTTTTTCTGCTTCTTTGCTTCTTCCTTCATTATAATCTCATCAACACTCTCAACAACACCAATACAATTGAAAACTTTAAATATACCAACCCTTTTAAAGATCTGTTGTAAATCCTTCGAATCAGCAGTTTTTTTCAATTTCTTAATCAATAATTGTAAATCAATTGATTCATCAATTATACTGATCTGATTACCTCTATTAAGTAACCATTGTCCCATTTGACCATAAATTGGTATCTGCTCATTCGGTTAATAATTTGTTATTTCGTTCTCGATTGGTTTTGAGAACTCACATTATCTTTGTATAATCTCATCTTGATACAGTTCTTTTTTTTATCTGAGCTGGTTTCAAACAAGTTAAGAGGTAAATTATAAGTTCTATATCATTCCAATTACTGAATGTACGTTCAATCGTCTTCGAAATCTATAAAGATTATCACAACAATTCAGCTTTTTGTTATTTGTTTACAATTCAATTATATTTTAATTACAATTTTCAAAATATATTTAGATTTACACAGATTTTTGCCTAAGATCAGATTTTAAAAGTCAGAGCTACAAATATTTGGAACAAAATTTCATAAACTTTTTTAATAACGATATTTATATAAACATCACTGGTGCATCACAACTATTTAAATAAATTATAATCTTTCCTTTATTTTGCTTTTCTTTTCTTTTCTTTTCTTTTCTTTTACTTCTTCGTTTTTCGTTTTTCATATTTTTTTAAATCAAACACAGTAAACTACTTTTTAAAACCTTTTGCAAGATCAATATCTCTTAAATCTCCAACTTTGGGACTCTCACTGGTTCCATTACCATTACTCTTAACATTTGAGGTAGTGGCAATGTTCCCATTTGTATTGTTGTTGTTACTATTATTATTATTGTTAATATTATTATTATCATTAGTAGAAGCAGTACTTGTTGTAGTAGCAACACCATTTGGAAGTTGAATATTATTATTATTATGATTCAATTGTCCAGCATGTGTATTTGGTGTTGAAAATTGAACAAAATTCCATGGACTACTTTGTAAATCTTTATTTCGTCTTTCTGGTGTCATTTCTTCTCCATAATTGAAATATTTCTGTGGAGTTTTCATTGGAGATGCTTCTGAAGTGTTTGCTGTAGTTGGAATTGGTAAATCGGTTTGCTGTTTTGGAGAATTCAATTCTGGTTTTATTGGCGATGATTTCATTTGTTGTGTTGGTGGTTGTAATGACTGTTGTAATGGTGGGATTTGTGATGCTTGGGAAGATTGTTGTGGTTGCAGTTGTTGAGGTTGTTGTTGTGATAGTGTTTGTTGATGTACATGTTGTTGTTGAGGTTGTTGTTGTTGTTGTTGTTGTGGCACCTGTTGATATACCGGATAAGCTGTTTGGTTTGGAAATGGGATATACATGTTTGAGGTGTTTGGCATATATGATTGTTGTGGTAGTTGTTGTAGTTGAGGTTGTTGTTGAACAGGTGGAACAATTTGAACAGATTGTGGTGATTGTTTAGTTTGAGGCAATCTTCTTGCAGATTGAGAACTTGGTAAATCATTATGAGTGGCTAAATGTAATTGAAGTTGTCTTGAAACAGAAGAACCTCTTCTAACTTTTGATAAAGAACCATTTTGAAATTTTTGCATAAATTCATTTTTATAAGATTCAGAAATTTGCCATTTCATACCTTTACCAGGTTCATCAGATCTTCTTGGGACTTTTTCAAAAGCTTTATTTAAAGACAGATTGTGTCTAATTGAATTTTGCCAACCAGTTCTTGAAAATCTATAAAAAGCATAATGATCCGAGATCCAATCATAGATTTCAGATAACGAGAGAACACCTTCTGGATTTGATAAAATAGCTTGAGTGATCATGGTAGCATAAGAATAAGGTGGTTTAATATCTTTTGATTCAGGTTTTGATAAATCATGATCATTTTGAAATTTTGTATTTGAATTGTTTGAATTTAAACTATCTTGATTTGAGAACATTTGGAAACCTTTCAAATTATTTACTGGTGGGGTACCATTATTATTATTACCAAGATTGATATTATTGTGATTCAAGTTAATATCTTTATTCAGTCTTGGTTTTTTAGGTCTTGGTAATCTAGAAGATAAAGAATCTAACACGAAGGGAGAGATTTGTGGTTTAGTATCAGGTAAAAAAAACATCATTTGAGTTCCACCAATATCTATCACTGATCCAGAGTTTAATATTGTTGGTGTAGAATTTTCACCACATGGGACTCTAACTCCATCAACTTTAGCACCATTACGTCCACTAACTCTCAATTCCCAGAATCTTTCATTGAATTTAATGGTGGCATGACGACGACTAACCACTTTAGCAGGACCAAGATCAATATTAACAGGAGGTTCATCAGCATCTGTGTTTCTTCCTATTGTGATCGTTGTATTTTTAACGTAAAAAGTCCAATCATTTCCAGCAAGCTTAGCAAAAGCTTGAATTTCAGATTCAAAATTTTTATCGTTAGCATAAGTTTCAGAAACTATTGTTTTCACTTCTGGGACAGCCAGCACCGAGATGACTGCATTGGCGAGATCTGTGGGATCGTCGTATAGAGCAACCTGTAAGGGAGTGTTAGTATTCATAAGCTGTTTCTTGAAATCAAAAGTAGCAATCAAAAATCTAGTTTGTTCAACATTCAATTACATAATTATTAGATTTGACATCATTTAATATTTAATTGTATGGGAACAAAGTGTATAGGCACATACGATTTCGTCGATGGATCTTTTTCTAGACATTGTTGTGTAGCAGTATGGGGTCTATAATGTGTGTATCAGTAGTGTAGAGTGGTTTGTAGCAACAAGCAGCAGAAATCCAGTTCGGTGGCGTGGATATTTTGGTAGCGCAACTTGCAAAATATTATCGATGGCAATTTCAAGAATGAAGTGAATATTGCAGCGGAGCAGTAGTTTGCAATGACAAAAGGAGGCGACGCAGGGAAGACTGGCAACAATGGCGTGTCTGTGAGCAGAGCGGAGCAGCAAACAAGTGTGAAACAGCCGAGTGGAAGAAGCAGCAAGTCAATCGACGACAACAAACAAAGGGATTTTCTTGAAAATTTTTGTTTTCATTTTCATTTCGCTGTTGACGAAAAGTAAACAAAAATAAACATTTTTTTCGAAAAAACGAAAAGAAAAACAAAAGAAAAAACTTGCAAAAATTGTGATCTGGCAGGAATCGAACTTGCAATCAATCAAAAACAGAATCAGATACAAAAATCGAATCACTGCGCCAAATGCACCGATTTGGCATCTTTTATAAATATCGCAAATTGCCCAGCTGAAAGCACAGTTATGCATTGCAATGCAGCCGCATGCAACAAAATGCACAAAATGCACGCGGATAAAAAAAAATTGCGAACACCGGCGCGTAATTGCTGAGTAAGTTTTGCAACCTCCCACCAAAAAACCATTAAAATTTAACATGGACAAGTTTGAAATAAATTCTAGAAGCTGAAAGCTGTAGCACAGTGGTCTTTGATACAACACAACAACAACACAACAGCGAGAACAAGACCAGCAGCTATGCCTGAGTCCAAGAAATTACAGCTGCCGCAACAGGAGCAGAATAATCAGAATCAGAATCAAAATCAAAACCAACTGCCTAAACGGAAGAGAGTCACTAGAGCTTGCGATGAGTGCAGAAAGAAAAAGGTCAAGTGTGATGGACAGCAGCCCTGTATCCATTGTACGGTATACTCATACGACTGTACCTACGATCAGCCTTCAAATAGAAAGAAAGCTGGCGCAGACTTGCACCTGGTGGAATCCAAATTGAGATCAGCTGAGCAAGTTTTACACTTACTACTTCCTAATGTCGATGTGTTCAACAGCAATTTCAACTATGCTCAATTCGAGAAACTGTACTCAGAGATAACAACACAAGAGACAACTAACAAATTGAACAATCTATCTAAGTTGTTCAACTCAACTATTCCAAATAATCCTTCAAATAACAACAATCAAAACAATAATAACAACAGTCATAACAATCACCACAACCGTCAATCTTCAGTTACACCTCCAATAGATTCTTCAGAACCATTGCAAAAAAAGCCAAAATTAAACCTCCCTCATCCAAATGTCGATGGCTCAATTGAATCAAAAGATGGTCGTGAAATAAAAATTATCCTACCTCCTAAAAATATTGCATTGGAATTAGTTACAAAATCTTGGGCATCCCCTTGTGTTCTTTTCAGATTTTATCATAGACCGTCTTTTATTAAAGACTTGGATGATTTATATGAAACTGATCCTGAAAATTATACTAATCAACAAAATAAATTTTTACCATTAGCTTATTCCGTTATGGCTGTTGGTGCCTTGTTCTCCAAGAAAACTGGAGTTGATGACACTTTTTTAGATGACGAAGGTTATAGATATTTTGTTGCTGCAAGAAAATTAATTGATATAACTGATGCGAGAGACATGTATGCCATTCAAACAATCATGATGTTGATCCTATTTTTACAATGTTCTGCAAGACTATCAACTTGTTACTCTTACATCGGTGTTGCATTACGTTCTGCGTTAAGAGAAGGTTTACATAGAAAGCTGGACCACCCAAATTTTAATCCTATAGAATTAGAGATTAGAAAAAGAATTTTTTGGACTATCTATAAAATGGATATTTATGTCAACACAATGTTAGGTTTACCAAGATCTATTTCATTGGAGGATATTGATCAAGATTTACCTGAAGAACTGGATGATGAAAAAATTACTGAGAACGGCTATCTTAAACAACAGGATGGTAAACTAAGTTCTGCAGGTATTGCAAACTGTCATACAAGATTGATGTTGATTTTGAATAATATTGTCACTAATCTATATCCAATTAATTTGAACTCAAGATTGATTTCTCATGAGAAAGTTAGTGAAATGGAGCTGGAATTAAGAGCCTGGCTGTCTAGTTTACCAAAAGAACTGATTCCAGGATTTGATCCTTCTTTCCAATATTACAAAGCTAATAGGTTATTACATTTAGCATTCTTACACGTTCAAATTGTTCTTTATAGACCTTTCATTCATTACATCTCTCCAAAATATACCAATCTGCCAAATACTGATCCATTATCAATCCAAAGAGCTAAAAATTGTATTAGTGTTGCAAGAACTGTTGTGAATTTAGCTCAAGATATGATTAAAAAAGATTTAATTAGTGGTTCTTATTGGTTTTCAATTTATACAATATTCTTTTCAGTTGCTTGTCTTGTTTATTATGTTCATGAAGTTCCATTTGATGAATTCCATTCAGATTATATTGGCATTAGATCCGACGCAGAAGCTGGTCGTGAAATTTTAACGCTTTTGAAAGATAGTTCAATGGCTGCTTCAAGAACTTATAATATTTTGAATTCTTTGTTCGAACAATTGAATAGAAAAACTGCTTATGTCCATGCTCAAAGACAACGTCAAAGAGAACAAATGATGCAAGCTAACTCTGTTGTACCAACTGTTCCTATTGCTCAAAATTTGGTATCTAATAATTCACCAGAACTAATCAATTCAAATATTAATTCCAACAACAGCAACAACAACAACAACAATAATAATAATAATAATAATAATAATAATAATAATAATAATAATAATGAAGTGGATCTAAATAATTATAATAATGAAGAAATGATCAAATTAGAAGACAAAATCAATGATTTTGATCATTTAGCTAATTTTGATAGTTTTATCAATCAATCTGAAGATCTAAGTCCAATTCAACAACAGCAGCAACAACAACAACAGCAATCTCCATTAATTACTGACACAGCAGCAATTAATAACAACATTGACACCATTAATAATCCAAGTAACACTACAGAAAATCCAACAACTGATGATCTTTTACAAGAATCTTATTTACCTGGTATAATGGATAAATTAGACATGCAAATATTTGGACGTTTTTTACCTCCTTATATGCTGAAAAGACCAGAAGGTACAAATGGCCCTGGTGCAAAAGGTGGTGATTTGCCAAATGGGTTACAAAATACTAGTGTGATGGATGAATTTAATTTGGATGATATTAATGGGATTGGTTGGGATTTAGAGAATGATGAGTTTGGTAAATTCAGCAGTTAATAAGTAATAAAATATAACTTATACTAATAGAATCAAGAAAAAGCAAGCTGTATTTGATTAATTATTAATATAAAATAATAGAATATAGAATATAGAATATAAATTAGAAATTTTGTAGAAAAAACTACCATAATCTTTGCCAAATGTTTTTAATAGCACCTTTTCTTTCAATATTTGGTAATAAAATCCATGAAATTAACATTGCCGTAACACTTGCCAAAAAAATTGGATGTAAAACAAAAGTACCAAAAAATTGACTCACCATACCAACAACAAATGGAATTGCACTACCTCCAGAAGCACCAAATGCAGTACCTAAAACCAATGCACAAAATCTAATTTTACGTGGTAAAACTTTTGTCACTAAAGTAACCATTAATGGATAAATTGGACCAATAAAAAATCCAATGAATGATGCAAAAACTGAAGCAGCTATAGTGCTTGGAATTAACCATGTTAAAATGTCAAATACCATGATCATCAAACTTAACACAATAATTGATCTTCTAAGACCGAAATTTTTATGAAGGAAAGATGTTAAACTTAATCTTCCCAAAGCCACACCAGCCCAAACACCAGAAGCAACATAACCAGTGGTGGCAGAATCACCACCTCTGTAGTCCAACAAGAAAGTAACAATCCAACCTCCCATTGAAACTTCTGCTCCTTGATAGAAAAAAATAAATGAACACACAATCCATGTTCTATAATCTTTGAAAGCACTAACAAAATCACCGGATAATTTTTCTTCATTTTTATTTTGAGCCAGATTAGTTTCGTTTTGAATGATGATCTCTGGAGCAATCAGTTCAATATCTTGTTCCTTTCCAGGAGTCAATAAACTTGGTGATGGATTGAAATTTTTATTTGATGATTCTTTATTTTCATTTTTATTATTATCATCATCATCATCATCATCATCTTCTTCATCTTCATCATTCGGATCATTCAAATACCATTGTTTGGAATCTTCATCAGCTCCACTGAATGCAAAAGTCACAAACACTGTGTTAGCCACAACACAACCAAGTAAGATCAAATAAAAATAATTCCATTTGGCACCATGTTCAATCATACTTGTTCCAATCAAAGGTGCAACAAAAGCACCAAGTCCATAACATCCATGGAACATCCCAAGATATTTTGAACCCAATTTAGATAGATAAATATTAAATTGACTTAATCCACTACCTCCTCCAATACCACCAAACACAAACGCAATAACCATAACTGGGAATTTTTTAACACCGGAACTAATGATTGCATGCATTATAACAAAACACATACAACTGAAACTTGCCATTTTTTGTTTTCCTAAATAATCATCAATATGATGAGCCGTGAATGCAACACTTATGTATCCAGTTGCATTACCTAGCCAAAGTAAAGAGACAATGGCATAATTAATATGATAGTAATCTTCAATATTTGGTAAAATCGCACCAAGAACACCATCGTTCATTCCTAAAGTGAATGTCCAGATACACGAAGATATGACACGATAAATATTTTTTGGTGGGTTATGAAGGGTCATGAAACGATCATCTCGTGTCTTTGGAGTTGAATCAGATTTGGTTATATTGGCAAATTTTTTTGTTAAAGATCGAATAAATTTTGAAGATTTAGATGATGGTGATGATGGCTGAGGTTCTTGAATAGGGAACAGTGGTGTCTTTGAACCAGCCAGCAGTGATTCTTCAAACAATTTTTGACTCAGTTCGTTTGCTGGTGTGGATGGTAATGAACCAGGAATTGGAGCTGGAATTGAAGATTGGATATCTTTAAAATTTAAACCAGATCTTTGCACTATAGAAGAACGTCTTCTGCTAAAGAGTAAAAACCCATTTGGATCCAGTGTATCAGAGCCAGAAGATGATGGAGGTTGTGGCTGTTCATGATGAACATCGTTGCTAACTTTATCTTTTGGTTCATCATTTGCAGCATTATCGCTATTTATGGTGTCCGAAGTTGTATTGAAAGGGTTTGCCGTAAAAGAGCTGTTCAAAACCATCTCTTCAGATGCTATGTTCTCTGGATCTGAGCTATTAGACATGCTTGATGGTTATCACAGTTGTTTTGATATTGTGGGGACAAACAATAAAAACTAAAGAGCGGGAAAAAAGCGTGGATCTGGATGTTTTGAAAACGTTGAAATTGGTTTATATGGACTTTGAGTAGTTTCGAGTACTGCTGAGTACCTGTGAAGCTCAAATCAGCTGAACTGAGCAAGTTTCCTTGTGGTTTTTTGTGAGTTTCTTGTTAGGAATCTAAAAATTAATTTTGGAAATTTCAGGAAATTTTGAGATCTAAAATTTTTGTATTGTGGCAGAATGAGGAATTTGCCGATTTTTAAGGAATCTTTGTTGAAGTTGATGATAAAACGTAAAGATTGGTGGACTGGGAAGCTTGGAGCTTGATCACAGTGACTTTGGTACTACTAGCTAGACAGATGTGTCTTTTTAGGTCAAAAAATCAGCGAAAAAATCCGTCAATTCTGGAAATTTATCAACCAGATTAGCAGCTTCTTTTGAAAAGTCGGTGATTTGACCAAGTATCTGTAGAATATCTCTCAGTTTAGCTGTAGTGTCTGTATCCAAATCATGACGAGCTGCAAAAGAAACCATTCCCAAAATATCTAGCTTATGGTGCTCCATTCTAGGCCATGCATTCAACTCAATGGAAATTATCACATCTAACAGGTTCATGAGTAACTGTTTATCTGTATGTATGAATGGATTCGATATCAATACGCCGACAGTGTATATCAACCTTGGTAAAGTTTTAGTAACTGAGATTCCTAAAGCTTTGACAATCACATTAATTTGTTCTGTTAAAACTTCCAAAATTTTGAAATTATCACTGACAGTACCAATAGAATGGAACACATTACCATTAAGCAAAGCAATCAATGATTTATTATAAGTGTCTTGATCTTTGTGTTTTTGAAACAATTTTATAACAACAGGATAAGTAGTGCTTTGAATCAAATAAGATTCTTCAGTTGGTGTCAATTTTGGCAAGTACGACAACAGCGGTTCAATACTCTTGAAGAAAAGTTCTAATAGTCCAGTTTGATTTAGAAATTGAGAGTCTAGTTTATCCAATAATTTGTCTAACAGTAGAACACCTTGTAATTTGATCATACCTTCATGATCATCTAAAACATTGAGAATTGTTGGTGATATCAACCACCAGTATAATTTAACTCTTTTGAAATCCAAATAAGACAAAATAAACGCAAAAAGTGATAATGATTTGATGTTGTTGGTCTTCCAATTGTATCGTTTATCTTCTTCATTGAAATGTCCTAACCTTGGATTCAAGCCAAAATTAGTGCCGATTTTTTTATAGCCAGCTTTAGAAACTTTGGTGTTCTGTAACTCAACAAGTTGTTGTTTGGCAATGGGTAATAATTGGTCTATTGTTTCATTAGTGACATCAAACTGACTGAGAATCTTGTTTGCAAGTTCGACAGATTTTGATTCACACCATGGCGATTCAATGGTGAAATAAGCAATTTGGTTGATGATTTGAAATTTGAGGTCCTCGTCCAACAAGTTAGAGTCTAACCTACTCATGACAGCAAGCAAGTTCTTTGCCTTTACTTTAAAATCCATCTGCCTTATATATTGAGGTTTGCTCATTGTATACTCGTCTGTCCACCAGATCCATTCCAAACGCGGGATTTCAAGCTCCTGCAGCAGTCTCTGTGCAACTAGTTCTACCTCAACTTTCGTCAATCCATCCAGCACTCCAACTAAACCGATCAATGAGCTGAACTGCGACATCGAGTCTAATAGCTGCTTCAAATCAGTTGATCTCTCAACAATTCCACCAATTTCAGCCAGTTTTGTCTCGCTCAAATCGCTCCATAGCACCTGTCCACCCAATGCTTCCAGTAAATCATCTCTGAATGTCATTATCCCATACAAAAACTCTCTTGTTCAGTGGCAGCTTCTCAAGCTCAAAATGGAAAATTATTTGAATTTTTTTTTCTTCCTACTAACTACATAGCTGCTAGCATCGCTTCTGATATCAAAGAGTCAAAGGAACCCATGAAGATCGTGCTGCTGGACAGAGACGAGCTCCTAGTGCAATGCTGGTGTCGTGACATTGAGCTGGTGCAACCACAGCTACTAAATGAGAAAATTGAAGTTTCAGTGTCGAGAACTCCGTTGCAAGATCTCATTTTACTCAATTCTTTTGGTAAAACCACAATTGTGTCACCTGGGAACTCGTTTGGATACTTTGGTGGAGGACTAGATAAAGTGGTGGCACAGCTGTTTAGCAAGACTGCAGACCATAAGGAGATCGAGCCAATAGTGAAGCATATGATGCTCTCTGAATGGTACTCACCTCCAGGAAACGCAACTTTACTCAAGTTCCCCATGCATTTCTTACAAGAGACGAGAGCATGGAAGAACTTGCAAGCGGATTCCATTATCCACGCACCTACAATGCGAGTGCCAGGTGATTTGACCGTGCAGAAATCAGAATTGGAATTATACAGGTTTATCTTTGACACAACATGGGCAATTCTGACACAGGTTGTCAATTTCAATAGAACGAATAAAGATCCAACTAAAGAGATCGAGACTGTAATTCTACCAGGACTGGGCACAGGATACGGGAATATTCCACATAGAGTATGCTCCAAATCAATACTGGCAGCAATAACAATCTTCTTCATGAGAGCTAAACCAAGTTACAAAGCCTCATTGATTCTTAGATTCCTCAATCATAAAAACAATCAGAAATTTGATTTCGTTGAAACTCCTAAATACAACTTTCCTACACATTCATTTGACGTGCTTAAAGATCCATTGAATAGACTATTTTAATAATAACATTACATGTTCTTCAATTATCTACTTGTGCTAAAATTTCTTCTAAAGTTAATACACCGTCTTTTTCTTCATTCCATAATTGATCATTAGTGTCTCTCTTCTTAAACCTTGGTTGTTTAACAACTTTCTTCACGTTCAAAATCCCTGATAGATTGATTAAATCCTCCTCCGCCTCTTTCATTAATTGTGAGTTTGGTTCATATAAGTGTAAATCATCTAGGGCTGGAACAGATTCATCTTGCTTGAAAAATTCTTCAACCCCACCAGAATACATGGAAGCTTTAATAACAGATTGTTTAATAGCCTTCTGCAATCTAGAAGTATAAGGGGACTGAACAGTAAAATCATCACATCCATCAACCAACTCACCAGTTTGAAAATTTCTAAAATTGAAAAACTTTGTATTTTCACTGTTCTTATTCTTTTTCTTCGAAACATTCTGATGATCTAAGTTATCAAGATCCATTTTCTTAATAAAACTCTCCATCAAATCCAAAGCTTCTTGACTCGGTAAAAGTTTATGATCAGATTTGATAACTTTGCCAGAAGTTGTTGTAACATCAGTTAATTTAGGGAAAACTGCAATTCTTTCATCTTCCAAAAACGGCAACCTTATCATTATTAAAGCTTTATTACTCAACAACTCAGTATCATCAACACGTCTTTTCTTGTTCGGCTTATTTAGGTAAACTGGTATCAATGCCACCATTTGAGGTGGTGAATTGGTTTTCTTAACAAATCTAGCAATTCCATATGACTTCAGATACATTAAAGCATCAACTATTGCATTTAACGAGTCCATGTTTGATTTTGTATTATCTTTTGCAACAACAAACAAAGAATTTGAAAGTAAGTATGCGTCTGGTAAATTCTCTGACTTAATTATACCACGAAGATCCAAGCCTGGTTCGGTTTTATAAACTCTTTGATTTTCCAAAGCAGGTGTCATCAACACGGTACTGGAACCATAAGTATACCCACTAGATAGCTCTTTAGGATTGACTTCTTGCGACACATAAGTTGGTTGATTAGATTTATCTTCATATAAGTTGTTTGAATCAGGATAGTCAATTTTCTCGAAACCATGATCATCTATACTATTAACGGAATCTTCAAATAATCTGATATATTTCAGAGTTTGACGTTTAACTTTAGTAAAATGTCCATTTTCATCCAACACTAAAGGGGTCTTGGCCACGGTTTGACTTTTATCTATAGCGTAGTATGCTTCCACTGGGAATGAAACACATGATATATCTTCACTTGCTCTAAACTCACGATCTGTTAAATCAGCTCCTATTCTAAACTCACCAGAAAACACAGATGTTGGTTTCACTGTAGATGGTAATGACTGTGAGATTTTAATATCATTCCCTGTTTTAATGGATTTGTTTGAAACTGATGAGAATAAAGTCATCCACTGATTGAAATTCTCCAAATTTTTATCTTTTTCATCAAAATCCAGTCCAATGAATTGCAAAGTTATCCCCATATCGTTCAATATTCCAGACAACAATTGAGAATCATTTCCTTGATCAAGTTTTGGATGTTGTAAAGAATTCGTTATCACAACGATATTCTTAATGAATTTCTTTTTGGCACAGTATGAATTGATCAACGATACTGCCACAAGAATCGCTCTAAACATAATATTACCAGCATTACTGTTGGGTATATTGTTATGCTGGACATTGGTCAACTTGGTCAATGTGGAAATTGAAGGTCTAAAATCCAGTTAGTTTTTATTCTTATTTTTTTTTTTTTTTGATGTTAGAACGATGTCAAATTCAAATCAACATACAGTGTTATGCTCTCTATCTCACAACAATTTTCCACTTGATAATTGTTTTCAGTTTCTATGCATGGGTGTTAATGATAGCGTTTGGAAGACATCTTCATCTAACTCACCTTTTGAATTCACAGTAAATAATGATAAGAAGTCCGTTTTGCGTCCTTTCGAAAGCTGAGAAAATATAATGTTATTTTTATGCTCTTTGAATCATCAGCAGCACTAAGTTCCATACCTTCTTCAATACCAGATCATTCAAGTAGTTTTTCCCCGTGTTAAATTGGTCTGAATTCAAATGGCTCCCAACATCAAAGATCACAACTGAAACCTGTAAAAAAGTGTTATTATTGGTCATTCTGTCCCTTTTATCATAAATAAATTACCTCTTTGGATGTCATTGCACTTCAATTAGAACAACTTTCAATTGAAATGAAATTCATGATTTGCCACCGATTTATTTCAAAACAAAAAAACAAAAAAAAAAAAAAAATCAAAATTTGAAGCATTAGAAATCACTGCAAAGCGTCGCGAAATTGCTTAGAACAATGAGTTGTTCGACAGACAGTTTGAAAGAGGACGTTGCGGTGTTTGTTGGGAATGCAGAAAAGCAACAAGAAGTGGCGCAAAAACTGGCAAATTGTGAGTATTGGAAGGTAATCGATTCAATGGAAGTAAAGTGAGTAGAAGCTAACTTGAAGACAGCTATTGAAGCGAAAGATATTAAGTTACTGGATTTGGTGAAAGCACTGGGTGATTACTTAACTGCAGATGATGACACACTAAGGAACAAAGCTGTTCGTTGTTTCTCGCTAACTCTGGAAAATGTTAGTTCAACAGTTTTAAGTGAACTTGATATTGAAGTTTTATACAAGTTTCTGTTGTCCAAATTTGATGATATTAAATGTTTGAAAGAGACTTTGAATGGGATCAGCAGCTTGATTAAGATGGATAAGTTTCCCATCGAGAAAGAAATGGAAAGTTTACTGAAAGCATTGAAGGATAACTATAATCCTAAGCAACATTTGGCATCTACCAGATTCTTCACTTTTGAGATTATGGATGAGTTATTTACTAGATTTAGAAGTTTGATTGAAACAAAACATTCCAATTTGTTTATTGAAGCGTTTATTCAAGTGGCAACTGGAGAAAAAGATCCTAGAAATCTACTGAAATCATTTAACTTAAACTATGAGATTTCAAGTTCATTGAAGATTGATGAATATCAAGATGATTTATTTGATGATCTGTTTTGCTATTTCCCAATATCTTTCAAACCTCCAAAAGATGATCCTTATAAGATCACAAGTGATCAATTGAAATCCACTTTAAGAAAAGCCATTGCATCAACTTCTTTGTTTGATAAAGATTCGTATCCAAACTTGTTGGAAAAACTAACCTCTATTTCACCATCAGTTAAACAGGACACATTATTAACCATTAAAGCATGTATTGATAACTACGGCATAGATTCCATTCAGGCAAACTGGTTAGAGTTATGGAACGCACTAAAATTTGAAGTCTTACATGGATCAACAAATAATGATGACGATGAGTTCAACAATCTCACTGTTGTGCTATCCATTTTCACATCAATTGCTAGTGTTTTATCACAAGATGATACAAAGTTCCAAGATTTCTTCAATAAGATTTGTGATGAGTTAATTCCAAATTTTGACAATAATAAACATATCAAGGAAACCGTTTCCATCTTTGGTGCTATTTCTATTTCAAATCAGAAAGTGTTCAACTCAGTTGTTATCAAAGTTGTTCCTTTATTGTTGAAAGATCAAACTGATTTGAATATTTCTAAACAACGGGCATTGATTAACAATATCAGTGTTTTCACCACTGGTTACATTCAAGTGTTTGGAGATGTCTTGGAACCTAAATCATTGAATGATACATCCAATGCCATGTTAGAATATAAAGATACAATGCTTATGTTTTTAGGGAAATCTTTAATGTCCAGCTCTAAAGTTGAGGCCAGTTTAAGAACTTTATCTATTAATGAATTAACAAAACTTTCTCAGATGTCTAGATTTTTGACTAATGAAGAGTTGAGTATAATAGTTCAATATTTAACAGAGACAGTTTTAGATGATGATAATACCTATGTTTTTGATTCAACTATTGGAGGGTTAGTGGCAATTGCCAAATTGAATACAAAGGTTTTGTTAGAAAATACATTCCCATTATTGATATCATTGTTACCAACCAATTTTTCTGACAAGATTGTTTATAACGATGAAATCAAATCATTAGATAAAATTTTCAATATAATCACGTTAATCTCAACAACAAAGGAAGTCAATGATCATATTTTCATTACATTAATCAATAGATTGAATGAGATTGATTTATCTTCAACGGAAAACTCTAAATATGTTTATTTGATTTTTTCAACTTTATTTAAAACTTTAACTCAAGCACAAAGAATCCAAATTTTCAAAACTGATGATTATTTAACTAAGTTATCACCAAAATTTCTACAACTGATTTTCAAGTCTGACGATTCTTTTAATGATAGTAATTTGGAAATTTCAACTGAATTATTGAAATTAATTGTTGTTTATTCCTCCAAAACATTGCATCAGAATTTACTTGACGAAACATTAGCATTTTTCACTGGAAAGACGTTGAAATCATCAATTTTTTTCCCAACTTTGAAAATCGATATTTTATCTAAGCCTACCAGATTTATCAACGTTTTCTTAAAGATTATTTCAGGTGTTGATAATAAAACAGAATTTAAGAATGTCGAAGAATTTTTGTCCAATCTAATAAAATTGTTAGAGGAGAATGATATTACGGATCAATATACTAAAATTGGTTATTTACAAACATTATCAATTATTACAAACAAATGGATCGGATCATCGGATTCATTATTAGCATATTTAACAGACAATGAATCAAAGAAAATTGAGATTTTCACATGGAGATCAAAAGGTTTTATCTCTAAAATTGATAAATCAAGTGATAAATTGATTGATAATTTATTATCGCTTTTATCGAACACTGAAATTGGAGAGAAAATTTGTAAATTTTTTGAAGTGCTAATTGCTGATATTTCAAGTTTTGAAAAATTTAAGAAACAGAGTAATAATAATGTTAGGTTATTATATAAACAGAAATTTTTTGAAATAATTTCACCTAAATTAGTTTCAAGTTTCAAGAATTTTGACAGTGATTTTATGAAATCCAATATCTTGATTTCATTATCATTGATTTTGAAACACACTAAAAAGGAAATTGTTATTCCACATTTAACTGAATTTTTCCCATTACTACTACAATCATTAACATTAACAAATTCAAATGAAATCAAGTTAGCATCATTAGAGACAATTTTAATTACTATTGATGAAATTCCAAATCTGGTTGCCACTCATTTACAAACTGTCATTCCAAACTTACTGGAATTAAGTGGGAATACTGATTATAAAATCAGATTACTTGCAATAAATTGTTTGAATTTAATTTCATCTAAGATTGAACTAATTAAAATCATGCCATATAAAGATGAAATAATTAAATCATTGGTGGTTAATTTAGACGACGTTAAAAGACCAGTTAGAAAAGCTGCTGTTGATGCGAGACAATCATATTATGAATTAGGTAGAAAACCTATTGAATAGATTTTGATATAAAACGTTTTTTTTTTTTTATATTTAATATACACATTAAACTTTTAAGTAAATTTAATAATCATCACTTGATTCCCCATCATCATCCATCCAAACAGGAGCCAAACCAGGAGTAAGACCTTTGAAGTTATGAGCAGCTTTTGGTTTTGGTTTTTCGTATATGGATTTTTTATTAATCGGTCTTCTGAATTCTTTCTTATAACTTGATTTTTTCAAATCCATGATTTCATTTTGAATGTCTAATAATTCATCTTGTTCATCTTCATCCATTTCCCATTCTTTAATTTTGGAGATGTTTGTCTTGATTAATTTTTCCAATTCTATTGATTCTTCTTCTGTTAGTGTACCATTTTCATGATGATCTTTTAATAGTTGCAATCTTGTCATATTGGCGATTTTATCATTCTGTTTCTTATTGACACGTATCAGTTTCTTCTTCTGTATCTTAATGTTCTTTTTGATTCTTCTAGCTTCTTCTGGAGTAGTTTTGAAATTCTGTGATTTATTTATCACTTGTGCTAATGAGTTTGTTTTGCTCTGTTCCACCACATTACTGTGACCTGGCAGTACTCTGTCCAGCAGTTTGTTGACAGTGGACGTTGACGACTTCTTATTACTGAACTTGATGCTCATTTGGCGGGCTTCTCAATGCTTAAATCAAGTCAGAAATTTTTTTAAGAATTTTTTTTTTCTATGCTGAGAAGCGAAGCGATGAGCTGGAGAGCTGACTAAGCGATAACTACTTGCAATTTTAATATTCAATAAATTAAGTTACAAGATTAATAAAATACACACAAACACTGGAAAAAAAGAGCAGTTGCTAGAGTCATCAGCTATAAAAAGATGGAACAAAAAATACCAACAAAAACAACCAAAAAATAACCCAAATAGTAGTAATATAAATACATCAAAAATTCCCAAATAAATAAATTCTATGATGTTCAATCATGATGGAGATATAAAAAAAGATAAATTGCATGAAAAAAAAAAAAGGTGATTGAACAACAACAATAGTAGTATTGTAAATGTAAATTGTATCCGGATCCCATTCAAAAAAAAATAACCAAATCATGTAATATAAAAAAAAAAAAATAAAAAAAACTTCATAAATATGTCGTTAAGTAGTATCAATGTGAAGCACAAGTTTGAGGATCCCCATCTAAACCATCAGCTTCGTTATCTTCATCATAAGCAAAATCATTATTGTTTCTTCTTCTTCCACTAAATCTTCTCTTTTTATTTTTTGGTTCTTGAGGTTTTTCTTCTATACTTGGATCATAATCAGTTAATATCTGTTCTGAAATTTTAGCATCTTTTGGAAATTCAACGTTAGAATTTGATTGTAGTGGTTTACGAGGTAGAGCTTGTTTCAAAAGTTGGAATTGTTCTTTTGAGAATTCATTAAAGTTTGGTAATTCAACTTCAAAATTGATGATTAAATATCCAAATTGATCAGGTTGTGATTTTTTAGGCATACCCAAATTTGGAATCATCTTGATGGCACCAGGTTTAATGATTTCACCTTCTGCAATGACAACTTTGATGACATCTCCGTTCAAATGAGGTATTAAAAATTCACCCCCAGTTAAAGCAGTTCCTAGATCAATTTTAGCTCTGTAATATAGATTATCACCTTTTCTTTTGAAAACTGGATGAGGTTTCTCCTCAATCTTAACAATGATATCACCTGGAATTATGTCAATTCCTTGGTCACCTTCACCTATACAAACGATGGTGTCTCCATGACGGTAACCTTTTGGAACTTCAATTTTGAAAATGGTACGTTTATCAACAACTCTTGCACCTCTACATTCTTTACAAATGTTTTTAGAAGTTTTACCCTTTCCACCACAATCATAACAACTTGTTTCAAAACGTTGCAGTAAAGGACCCATCTGTTTCTCAATGATCACAATACCTCTACCTTTACAAGATGAACAGTTTTTGAAATCAGAACCACCTTTTGCGTCACAGGCAGTACATAATAAAGTTTTGGAAAGAGCCATTTTCACTGTTCTACCGTTGTATAGTTCAGCAAGAGTGCAATGTAGAGTATGATTGATATCTGGAGATTTTCTTTTTCTTGGAGCATATGAGGAATATGAAGTGGAAGAAGTTGTACCAGTACTGGAGAAGAATCCATCTCCAAAAAACTGGTTGAACAAATCGTCTGGAGAAGTAGCAAAACCCGAAGTTCTTGAAGAAGAAGATGAGGTTGAGTTGAATGCAGAGTAGTTGAAAGAGCCATCGGTGGCGGCCTCGCCAAATCTGTCATAAGCAGCTCTTTTATTGGCATCAAATAACACTTCATAGGCCTTTGTTATTTCCTGGAATTTTTCTGTGGATTCTTTTGAATGGTTGTTCTTGTCAGGGTGGTATTTCAAAGCTTTGACACGGTATGCCTTCTTGATCTCCGTGTCGGTGGCAGTAGGTGGAACACCCAAGATATCATAAAATTTTGTATCTTTAACCATAATATGTAATAATAACTAATAGGAACAATAAAAATAATACAAACCGCTGTTAGAAAAAAGGTTGTGTATGGAACACCAGAAGTGCTGGAGGGAGTTTAATGGAAAAAAGCAGTAGAGTAGCTATGCTAGCTGGTGTGTAGTAGTAGTATCGTGGTTGATATAATTGCAGTGCTTTCTTTCTAGGATTGATGATGAGGGTGTGTTGGGTGGTGGACGATAATAGAATGTGCCAACTAGAATCAGAATATAATATAATAATAATATAATTGGAGCAGTAGCGCAGTAGTTCCAACTAGGATGGCAGTGTGTTGTGAGTGTGAGTGTGAGTGTGTAGAGCAGCACAGCAAGAAAGGAAAATGAGTATGAATAATTAATTGTAGCTGAAGAGTGAAGGAAGAGCAGCACTTTTATAAATGTTCAGTTTTTTTATCAGTGAATTTTCGAGAATTTCTCGAGTTTCTGCAGGAAAAACCGAGAATGATCTGGGAATTTGAGCGGGTTTTGAACCGAAACTTGATGAGATGAAGTGACGGGTGGATAGTAGAGGATGAGTAGAGCAGTACTGGAATTTAAAACGAAAAGATAGCGCCGTTGTAGCGTGTTTTGTGAAATATCTGCTGCAATAATGCTCTGAAACTTCTGTGAAAAAAGCATCCTACTAAACTAAGCACTGCACACTCATCTGCATAAGAAACAGCTCGCAAAATCCACTGGAAAACAGCGAAAACAGCAACTGAAAACAGCAGCTGAACTTTTAAAAGGCAAAATGCGGCGCGAACCAAAAAACCAAAAACTTCACGATTTTTTCTCAAGATGGAAAAAAAAAACTGAAGAATTCAAGCTTTCAAAGCGAATGAGCTGATTGAAAGCTGTGCTGTGCTTGGTTCTGAGTTGGAAGTTTAGCTTTGCTTGCTTTTGAAGGTTGAATTAAAGGGAAATTTGAGAAAAAAAAATGTCGCTGCTATCACTGGCAAACTCACACACACCAAGTCATTATGCTCTGGACTTAAGCATTGATATGGAAAAGGCCAATTTCACAGGTCAAGCCGAGATCTCACTCAGAAAACTCAAGTCAGCTAAAGATTTTCAATTCAAATTACATTCGGCAGAACTGGTGGTTCTCAGTGCTGTCTTCACTCCAGCTGACAACTCCTCCGACATTCAATGCAAAGCTGCTATTTCATACGACAAAGCCAACGAGTTTGTGATGTTCAACTTGCAAGATCCAGCTGAAGTCTTTAATCACGAACACCTTACTCTGAAGATCAAGTACTTGGGTAAAATAAACACAATCAAAACTTTTAAAGATGTCACTAAAGGTATCTTCAAGACTAATTACTCAGACGACAGAAGCAACACAGCTACAAACTACATCTTAGCTACACATTCTCAAGCGTCTTTTGCAAGATGTATTTTCCCATGTGTTGACGAACCTGTCTCCAAAACAACATTCAAATTAACAATTTCCACTGATCCTAGATTCAAAGTTTTATCTAACACATCAATTGAAACTAAAACCGAGTCTTCATCATCTTCCGTGACAACCACTGTTTTCCAGAAAACACCAATAATGAACACTTCACTTTTTGCATTTGTTGTCGGAGATCTAGACTACATCGAATCAAAGGTTCAATTGAAAAATGGTAAAATCCCAATCAGATACTACGCACCAATTGGTCAAGTATCTTACGCCGCATACCCATTAGACATCACTACTAAAACTTTACCATTTGTCGAGCAATTGTTTGATTACCCATACCCATTAGATAAACTTGATTTTATTGCATTACCATTTTTAACAGATGGTGCTATGGAAAACTTTGGGTTAATAACAATGCAATCAACTCATATTTTTTCCACTAATTTAAACCAACAGATTTGTCAAGGAAAGCGACAGCTTGTTGTCCATGAATTGGTTCATCATTGGATAGGGAACAATGTTTCATTTGATGAATGGGACCACTTGTGGTTGAATGAATGTTTTGCCACTTGGTTTGCTTATTATGTCTTATATAAATTGGAACTAGAAACCGTTGATACTGAAGTTTGGTTGAAACAAGGTGACGAAGAATTAGAAACTTATTTATTAAATGATTCTCAACCAAATGTTCAACCAATCTTAATTCCTAAAAAATCAAATTCAAAACCGATTAAATCTACTCATGAAGCTTTTGAAGTTGCTTCTTACCAAAAAGGTATTCATTTCTTAAGAATGCTGGCAAATGTTTTTGAAAATGATAAATTTGATGATCAATTACCTAAATTTATTGGAAACCTATCAAGTTTCATAAATAAAAATGAATTTAAAGCAATTAAACCAACTGATTTATGGATGAATTTGAACAATGAGTCCACTTTAGATTTATTAGCATTCACTCATTCTTGGATTAGATTACCTGGTATCCCAATGGTCAATGTCAAATTAAACGACCAAGGATTAATTGAACTAACTCAACATCGTTATTTATCAAATGGGTTAGATCTTGAACTTCTGCAATTAGAAGACAATCCATATCACATCCCATTAGCAATCAAATTAACAGATGGTTCTGTGATCAATAAGATAATGAATGATAGATCTTTGGTCCTTAATGAAATCAAACCCGAGGAGTTTATTAAATTAAACACTAATAGAACTGGTCTATATAGAGTTCATTATGAAGATTTATCATTTTATAAGAAAATTGGTGATAATTTGAATCAATTAACTGATCTAGATTTATTGAATATCTCTTATGATTTCAGTTCAATTTTAGGAACCACTCATTCAGAGAATGATATTTTAGGTTTCATCAAATTTTCTGAATCATTAATTAATTCAAAATCATTGAATTTCAAGATTTTACCTCATGTTTTATTGATTTTAGAGATTTTACAAGATTCAGTCAAATTATCTTCAGACTACTCTAATAAATTGAAATATAATAATTGGTTACAATCATTAAACTCCAAATTATTAAACAAATTATCATGGGATGATTCATTAGATTACAAGACTTTATCAAAAGATGAATTGGATACAAGAAAATGGGTTTTAACAATTGGACTTGACACTCAAGAAACTTCTCAAATCTCGGCCAAATTATTCAAAAAATTTATCCATGGACCAAAAGAATCAATCCCTGTTCAATTAATTCAACCAATTTTATCTAACGTGGCATTGAATTCAAATCAAAATAATTGGAAGAAAATCTTAGAATTAGTTAAAAACCCAGGACCAATTATCAACAATGTTTTTGGTAGTGTCAATCCAACAATAGATGTTCAAAATGCAGCAGTTAGATCAATTGGTTTCACTAAAGATGAAAATTTAGTTAAACGTGTATTGAATTTTGTTTCAAATAATATTGATTCTAAGATGGTTGAATTAGCATTAATTGGTTTACAATATAACCATGATTTAAATAAAGATTCATTATGGTCATGGTTTAATTTGAATTATGATCAATGGGTTGGTAGATCTTTAAGACCAGGAAGTGAGTTTAGTGCAAATTTAAAGAAAACTGTTGAAAGTATTTCATTTATTGTTTTCAGTGGGTTACATTTTGATAAAGATGAAGAAATTATTAATAGATTTGTTGAACTTAAATTGAAAAAATTACCTGAACATGGATTAAAAGATCAAATTGAAGATATTAAGGAAACTCAATTAGAGAAAATCAAGATTACTAAATCATTAGATTTGATTGTTAAAGATATTCAGTCTAGGTTAGTTAGTTAGTTATTTTGTACATATTGTTGTTAATAATAATAATATTAATAATAAAAAGAGAAAAAAGTGTCTATCTGGTTTTTCAATATAATCAGTCATATAGCGTACCTGAGATTATCGATCTCGTTTCAGTCATGATAAGATCCAAACTATTATAAATATCATCAATAGTGATCAAACCAGAATAACTATCTAAAGAATGATTCCCTGCACTAATTTCACTATATTGAGAATCATTATCAATTTCATCATGTAACTGTCTTGTTGAAGGTTGTTGAGATTCTTGGGTATGAGGAGGAACAGGAGGAGCTGGTAAAGGTTGACTTAAATCTGGTTCAACATAATCAAAAAATTTATATTTATATTCATCTGATGTTTCATTTTCCGTACTATTTTGTAAAAAAGTTTGATTTGAAGGACGTGGTAATAATAATCCACCACTACTAGAACCAGTTGTGTTATTATTTGAACTGTTGAAATTTCTTTCCATATCATCGACTAGTAAATTATTTTCAAATGTTAGCGTATGATTGAATAAACCTGGTGTGTTTAACATTGAATTGTCAGAAGTAAGATTATCAATTTCCATAGCTCTTAAATGTCTTACTCTCCATTTGATTCTTTTTGCAATGATTCTTTTCAAATATATGCTCCATAAAGCTTCAATTTCTCTTCTACTTGTTCTTATTTGAGATTTCACAGGGGCTGATAATGTTCTTGTTAATTTATGATCTGTGATTTTAACTAGAGTTGGCATTGAATATGAATCAAATGTATCGTTATATAAATTTTTAGAAGAACGATGTGATTGGAAAGTTGAATAATTTGTCGTTGAGCTAGCTTCCACCATTGACAGGGTAGTATCAAGTGCTGTACTTCCCATCACGTCATAGTTATTCAAGTTGAATGAAAAACTAGTGTTGCCAATTTTCTCCAACTGTTCATCCAATTTTTTCTCGAATTTATCTGTTGATATGAAAGAGTTGTTGATTGATGAAGTATAGGCCAATTCATATAAATGATAATTATTGTGATCATCAACATGAATTCCCATAGTGGTACTTTGTAAAATAGGATTAGGTTTCAAAATCTGATTTTTAGAAACCTCGAATGCTTCGATTTTCCTATTAATACATAAATCTTGAGCCATTTCTGCATTGAAATCAATATAAGATAAACTTGCATCTAATTCTGATTTGGATCTGTATTTCCCATTCCGTTGTTTTCTTTTATGATTGTAGTTTGTACTTGTGTTTGTATTAACACTTCTTTTTGATCCTCCTCTTTTCACAGAGCTGTTTGAGCGTTTTGGAGCGTTAACAACAGGATGGAAAAGTTGGTTTCTTACTTCTCTAGTTGTTTTCATGAATCTTCTTCTTCTTTCTGTTCTTCGTATTGATGGTTTTCTTTTAAACAGTTTGGATCGTTTTCTTTGTACTTTAGTATACCCATGACTGCGGATAGATCTGTTTGATCTATGAGATCTGTTGGATCTTATTGTTGGTGTTCTTGAATGGTGTGTATTTGGAATCAAGAGAGGAACATTAGCTTGAGGTAAATGGAAAGGTTCACCTAGTTCTAAGGGTGGACCCTGTGGTTCTTTCATTCTGCGATATGTGATCTGGTTGTCATTGTCGTTGGATGAGTTGTATTCTACTCCTGTAGAGTACATGACTTGATCGTTCACCACCATTCTGTTCTGTTATAATATTCTTACCAGCGTGTTGATGAAAATTGAAAGTGTTGCCAAAAGAGATAAAACGTTCTGCTTAAGTAGTTTCAATTGCAGAGCAGATGTGAAAACTTGTTGAACTTGTTGTTCTTAGAAATTGTTGATGAGATCCTGGATCATGACGAGCGTCAAGGGACATTTTAGCTGAGTTTGACAATTGATCTGAGCGATGGCTGGTTGTAATAATATTCCAAATTTGAATTTGGCATAAAAATTGACTATGAAAACTGGACAAAGAAAAATCCAAAAGCGGTAAAATTTTATCACATGATTTGTCACATGACTGGGCAATTCTAGAAATACTCTTCTCATACACTCATTTCTAGAGATATTCAGCTCGAAACTGTTTGTAAACAAGCCAGCACTTGTTGGAAAGTGTGGAAACCCAAAACAAACAAATATCAGCGGCACATTCAGTGGGCATGCCCAACTTCTTAAACTTGTCCAATTAAAAATAAGCATTGTTTACCCTACTGCGCTATGTCCAAAAAAGCACAATTTCCGTTTTCAGTTATTTTTTGCAATGTTTTTTTTTTTCCTGCTTTTTTCGATTCACAGAGAAAAAAACCATCAAAAATCAAAAATCACGAAAAAAAAGGAGATTTGTCCTTTTTGTTTCCCTTTTGTTTCACCTCCACTGAAGACAATTCGCAGGCGCTTTGTTATTTAAGCTCAGAAATTGAATCGCAGACATTGAAAATGGACAAATTGAAAGAGAAAATCAGCAACTTGAAGCTTGACGCCGAAAAATGGCAAGAAAAATCCGAGGAGTTGGCTGCTCAAATCAAACAATTGGAACAGGAGTCTTTGGAGAGGGACAACGAGATCCAAGCTTTGACCAGAAAGAACCAGTCTTTGGAAGAACAAGTCGAGAAGTTGGAAACCACTTTGGCCGAACACAAAGAAGTTGCTGAGGAATCTTCTGCTTTGAAATCTCACAACGATAACTTCACCAGAAAAAACCAACAATTGGAAGAAGAATTAGAAGAGTCCGACAAGAACTTGAAAGAAACCACCCAGAAATTAAGAGAAACCGACTTGAAAGCTGAACAATTGGAAAGAAAAGTCACCTCTTTAGAAACCGAAAGAGAAGAATGGGAAAGAAAATTCGAAGAATTAAGCGAGAAATACACCAAGGCAAAAGAAGAATTGGAAGAGATTTCTGCTCAATTGGAACTTATCTAACTGTCTGATGTCACTGCTGGTGCCTTTCATAACAAATCAATTGACTCAAGTGACACTGGTGGTGAATTTGACCAAAATAATCTTCAAATTATCAAATACAACAACAACAACAACAATAACAAATCCTATAAATATAATACTACACATTTGGTTCAGATAGCAAACATTATCATATTGTCTGTTGTGCTGAATTATTTTATAACTGCTGATTTCACATTGGTTCGTCTGGTGTTTAAACTGCTGTTTTGAATTAATTTTTGTTTTAAAGATATTGTAGTGGTGGTTGTTTTTTTTTTCTTTCTTTCTTTTCTATCTGTCATATAATGCTCTGCCTGTGCATCTACTGCCCTTCAGTCCTGTCGTTGCTGTCCTCTCCCACTGTTTGAATTGATGAAATAACTGATAAAATATGTAACTGAACAGCCGGGTAAATCTCCATTTTTTTGGTCAAAAATTGTCCTAACATTCAAAATTCAAAATTAAAGAAAACAATTTCCATAAACATAAACATAAAAATAAACATAAACAGCTTGCCTTCTTTTGTCAGCGCTTCACTCCTACAAGACTTCGCACACGACGCACTTCGCACCATGGCTGACTGGCTCAACGAGCAGTTGCAGGACGACGGCTTTGGCAGCGCTAACAGCGCCTCTGCGGCCAACAACGACGAGCAAGAACTCATGTCGTCTTTTTTGAACTATTTGGACACTGACGCCAACGACAATCTTGAGGAAAACAACGCGTCTTCCAGCGGCAGCAACTCTCTGATGAGCGCTGCAAATAACACAAACAATACAAACAACACGGTGAACAACAACGAGTCTTTCAATGACTCGTTCAACTTCAATTCCTCAAATATCAGTCCTGCTGCAATTTTGGCTCAAAGACAACAACAACAACAGCAGCAGCCTCAGTCCCAACCTCAGCAGCAGCGTACTCCACAACAAGATGCGAACGCACTCATACAAAGCATACTAGGCGAGACCCATACCCCAAGTGCCCCAAACACTCCAAATAGCTTCATTCAAAATCAACAGGTTCCAATCAATCAAGGATTTCCTCCAGCTGTTTTCTCTCCAACTACTCAACAGAGATCTATCCCTCCTCAGATGGATAAACCACCAACGCAAATGCAGCAACAGCTGCCTCCACAACAACAACAACAGTCTGCTCCTTCTCCTCAATTACAACAACAACAACCACAGCAGCAAATGAATATTCAACAAAATCAACCAATGAATAAACAAGCCATGATGGCAGCTTTACAGCAGAGGAATATACAGAACCAACAACGTTACCAGCAACAGCAGCAGCAGTTTCTTCAACAACAGTTTTTGCAACAGAGACAACAACAAAATAATTCTCCAAATATGGGTCCTCAAGGTTTGAATAATCCGGCTTTACAACAACAACAACAACAACAATCTCAACAGCAGCAGCTGTTTCAACAATTGCAACAACAACAGCAGCAGCAACAAGCCCTCAGACTACAACAACTGCAACAGCAGCAGCAACAAAGACACGCCAATTTATCACAACCTCCAACACCTCAGCAACAGCAGTTTAGTCAAGATCCATCTCCAATGATGCAGAATCAAAGACTTCAGCAGCCACAACAACAACAGTTCAATCAATTCAATAACCAAAATCAAACGCCTCAGATACAACAACATTCCCCTTTGAATCAACAACAACAGTTAGGTCAATCTCCAAATCTACAACAATCAATGATTCAACAACAGCATTTTCAACAACAACAGCAGCAACAACAACAACAATCAAAACCACCATCTAATATCCCTACACCTCAACAACCAAATCAACCTTCTCCTCAAATTGCAAATAGTAATGGTAATAAATCAAGCGATAGTTCAAACTTAACTCCAGAACAACAGGCACAACAAAAGAAATTACAACAACAAATGAGTTCAAATCAAATGGAGTTATTTATGAAAACTTTGGTTGATTTCATGAAAAATAGAGGTACACCTTTAACTTCTGTTCCTGTTATTGCTGATAGAAGAATTCATTTATTTTTCTTATATGCTATTGTTTTCAAGTTAGGTGGGTTTTCTACAGTCAGTAGACAAAATCATTGGCCATTTGTTGCTCAAAAATTAGGATTGTTGGGTAATGATAAAAATGTGGATGTCGTTAAAGAATTATCAAAAGTTTATATGAACTATTTATTACCATTTGAACAATATGCTGTTTCTCCTGAAGGTCAATTGGATTTACAAAATAGAAGACAACAGCTTCAAAAACATTATGATTTACAGAGACAGCAGCAACAACAACAACAACAACAACAACAACAACAACAACAACAACAACAACAACAACAACAACAACAACAACAACAACAAAATCAACTTCAGCAGTCAAATCAATCTCAACAATCATTATCAAGAGGTCAATCTCCAAATACTAGCAGGAGTTCACAATCTCAATTACCTACTCCCAATTTACAACAACAACAAATCCCAAGGGTTTCACCTTCTTTTCCTCAACAAACTAATCCTTCTGCAAGTCCAAATTTAAGACAAAGTCAAAGTCAAACTCCCCAAAGTTTCCACGCTCCAACTCCACCTGCTGCTATTCAACAAACTCAATTACAACAGTCTCAGCAACAGCCACAGCAATACCCAAAACCTGTAAATACGGTCAGAAAACCAAGTGTTTCATCAACTCCAAGTGCTTCTTCTTTGAAAAGTCAAGTTCCATTCAATCAAATTCAATCAACTCCCAAAATTCATGAAAAAGTTGAATTGAAACCAAATGTTATTAGAAACTACGTCCCAGAGAAAAGATTAATTGAAACTCATGGAGGATTCGATGTAAAAGCCTTGACACAGTTAGGTGAACAAATAGATACAACAAAACCAATATTCTTATTTGCACCAGAATTAGGTACAATCAATATTCATGCATTAACAATGAGTTTAGATTCGGGTGTCACTTCTGAAACCAACACTGCTTTAAATACTGTGCTTGTTACTTCTGCTGATGACAATTTAGTTATTCCATTGCCTGAGTGTCCTGAATTTTTGGAAAGTTTATGTTGTTTGGGTTTGAGAGTTTTAGATGAACTAGTTAATGGAACCAATGAACGGAAGAGACAAGTTGAAGACCCTGTTGAATCAAAATTTGATGATCAGGAGTCTGTTTTCAAAAAATCTAGAATAGATCATGTTTTTGAAAAATATGTTAAGGAGAAGACAAATGATGTTGAAGTTAGTGTTGATTCTTTTTCTGGTGAACAGTTCAGTAATGAAATCGAAGACGAAGAAAATGTTGTTATTGGTAAAAAACTTGTTTATGAGGGACTGGATTATTCTGAAGTTGATAAAGAACTGAGCTTGGAAGATAGTTTTACAACTAATAATGGACAGCCAGTATTTGAACAACCAAAAGACATCAAGTATTTACAACCAATTGATTTAGGTTCATTGACAAAATTTGAGTTTCCCTCATATATGGAAACCTTATATGCAATTCGTGCAGAAGCTGAAGATCCTTTCAGTAACATTCATACTTGTTCAGCATATAATCACCAAGTCCGTTTAGTTGATCAGTTGATCACAATAACAATGATTTTGAGAAACATTTCGTTCAGTGATTCAAATGTTGTAATTATGGCCAAAAATGAATTTTTAAAAGAATTTATGTTTAAATTGATTTTGGCATTAGGTTCAAGTTCAGAGAAATTTGTGTTTGCAAGAAGAAGATTAGGTTTTTTGAAAGATTCTTTGATGATTTTCATGAATATTGCTCATTTATTAGAATTAAGAAATATTAATGATGCTTTTGCAATCATAGTTTTGATTTTATCATTTGGTGCAGAAGATAATGAATTTGAAGATAGCGATGGGTTGAAGTCAATAATTCCTGATTTCAAACCACAGATTCATAAGTATCAACATCATGCAATTGATGTCTTAGCAAAGCTGTTAGTTCGTGATCCACCAAATAGAGGTTTGATTTCTGCACTAGTTACAGGAAATTTTGAAAATATTCCACTAACTGAAACTGAGAACATTAAAAAAATGATTTCATTTTATACTGGAGAAGTTGAAATTCCTAATCATTATTTTGCCAATAAACTTTTCAAATCAATCATGTCAGTTATTCCAATTAATGGAATTGGTTTAACAATTTTACAAGAGAATGATGCAGTCATATCACAAGGTTTATTATCAGCTGTAATAATGTGTGAAATGATTGAAGTTGAATCATTAGATGAAAATTTGCCATTAAATTGGTTAAGATCTTATGAATGTGTTGGAAGTGGACTAGCAAGACTAGGATTATTACTAGCGTCATTAAGTGCCAAACCAGACTCAACTGAATCGGTAAAACTGATGTCATCAAGATGTTTCCAATTACTAAATGTGTTACTATTAAAATCAATTCAATTTGTTGAAAAAAATGATAGTAATAAAGATTTTAGTGAATTATGTCAAGCAAAATTATTTTTACCATCTGATTCAGTTTTAGGTGCGATGTTAACTTCAATTGATGCAAGTATTTTGAATCCAATATTATCACTTTCTGCGAGTTTACGAAAAATCAACTCAAATTACTGATGTAATATAGAATATTGGATGGTGTTTTTAATGATTTTAATGAGTTTTTTTCATATAGATAGTTGTAATATTACAGATTAATTATTTGATTAATTTTTTTATTAATATAATAAAATGTTCATTCAATTGTAGTCAGTCTTGTTTATAATTGTTTTCTATATGTTCACAAATTCGTTCACCTAACTCATCACCAACCAATCTAATTATTTCAGCACGAGACATTGTCAATAACTTATCAACTTTCTTGATTTTTTTCATAATATTGAAATAATCAATGTTTGTGACACCTGGTAAATTCTGTAACAATTGAACAATATTTTCATTAATCTCTTTATTAGTTTTCCTTTTCTCTTCTTTTAAACCAGCATTAACTGCGTTCAAAACATCTGGTTCTTCTCTACCAGTTTTCAAATCAAAAATCATCTCTGCAGTTTGATAAGGTGACGATGACCACAGGACTCTCAATTTAGGGAACTTGATTACCAACTGTGCTAATTGCATCTGAATATCATCTTTCATTTTGGTGGTAAAAGTTGAATCTGTTACATGCATTCTATTATTGTTCAATCTAGATTCACTGAATGGTTCGAATGAAAAAGATTGGTTATTATCAAATTCAATTAATAGAGTTGGAATTTCATAATATTTCGACATTCTAGCACATTGATGGAAAATTCTCCCACTATTAAAACTTCCAATTAAATCTTTAATTGATTTTCTTTCGATACAAACTTTTGGTGTAATAATATAATCACCAACAGTCAACATCACAGGAATAACTTTCATTCCATTTTTATAAAGTAAACCTGGTAATGACGCACGGAACTCTCTTGTATCAACAATGACTTTGAATTCATGATTCGGGTCATAATAATGACCTCCACCTCCTGCAATTCTTGTGTTTAAAATAGCTGTTTTTTTGAATTGGAAACGAGACGAGTCTTGTTCTGTTTCGAAATGAGATGCAAGTGATGATTTTTCTCTAATTAATTTTGTGAAAGAATCTTTTTCTTTTCTTATTGATTTCAAGAAAAATTCTTCTTCTATTGAGTCGCTGTAGTATAAGAAATAAGTTCTTGCCTGGGTTTCTCTATATGTTGCCTGAAAAACTTCAACTTTTCTAACAAATTCCAAATTTGGTTCATAAAAGATGATATATGAAGGCATAATTTGATTTAATAAAGATGAATCTTGATTATCAAAAGTACCAATGATAGTTTGAGAATCTCTTGAGATGTATTCAAACATTGACTGAACATTTGATGTTTGTTCGATGTTTAAAACTTCATCAATCACTTCCACATCATCATTTTCTGCTTCTATTTCCTCAAATTCATTATCTTCTTCTTCTTCTTCATCATCTTCGTTATCATCTTTTGCTAAATCCATCAATTCCATTTCAATTTCATCTCTATCAACATCCAAATTGATGTTTTCTTCACCGGGCAATGGAGCATTCAATAATCTTTGTACTGCTGCAACAGCACTGCCACCTCTGGTTCTTCTTCTCTTCGTTGTGATTGGCCCTCTCGAGAAGGCTTTTGAGATGTTTATTTCCATTTCTTCAGCATCAATTTCTTTGGCTTCTTTTATTGTAGTTGTTACTGTTTTATTATTTTCTTGAGCATCCATATAATGTCGTAGTTTATTCATCATCATTCTTCTAGCTGAAAAGCTCTTAACACCAAATGATTCACTTCTAAGATCATTATTAGATTTTAGCTCTTTGATGCCACTAATAACTCTTTGTAACTGTTTGGAAACTTTTTTATTGGAGCACATTATTAGAACAGGACCTTTTTTCTGATCATGAAGTTTTCTATCTTGTTCAATATCATCTAATAAGATAGCAAGTTGTTCCCATTTTGGTGCTTCTTCTAGATAATAATTATCATTTTGAACAACTCTATATTTAGCCAAAGATATAACTGTTTGGGCTTCTTCAGCCATTAACCAAGGAGATTCATTATTTCTAAATTTATCAAGAGACGGTTTGTTTGCCTCAATCACTAACTGAATCGCTTGATAAAAATCAATTGAGTCATAAGCGATCAAATTCCTCAATAAATCTTTTAGCAGTTTAATATCTTTTAATAATTGTCTTGATTCAAAAGAGATTTTATGCCATTGAGGATCGAAAATCATATAAAGTTTTTTCATGAAATCAATATCCAAAGCATTTGAGATATCCCAATACTCAATGGCCAAACTTTTATTTTTCCTGCTTAATTCTTCAATACATTTTTTCAAGCATGCCAAAAGAGCAGCTTGAATTTTTTTCATGTAGTCTGACATTGCCACTTTGATTTCAGTGACATTTTTGGTATTTTTAGTGATTAAAGAAGAAGAAACCTCTATATGAAATCTAGGCCATAACAGAATTTTTTTTAATTTCAAATCTTTTAATTTTTTGAATAATGGTTGGAATCCAGAAGCAAATTCTTCAGGGTTATCACTTAGAGCTTTAACAAACCCCCATTTATTTTTCTCTCTAAACATGTTCACAATGAAGTACTCATTAGATAAGTCATTAACTTTTTCAGCATGTAATATCACTAAACCTGTGATTTTGGAAGGGTTAATTATACCAGATAAGAAATCCACAACTAGAATTGTTGACGTGACTGACATTATTCCTCCATCTTGATATATTTTGGATCTTTTATCGGCGGTGTAGTTTTCACTTCTTATGATATGGAAAGGTCTGGATCTAGTGATACTGTCTTCATCCAAATCTAAATTCATATTGGAGTTGGTGTCATCATGATCATGATCATCTTCATCGTCAATCCAAGAGAGTTCTTGTAATTCTTCAGATATTATTTCGTTGTCATTATCATTGGCATTAATCAGTAGAACCAACGATCTTTTCCTTACACCATTGATAATTGCAGGTGAACATAAAGTATGCAGTAAATTAGCAGCAATTGGAAGCAAACCCAGACCTTTACTCAGTATCAGCAATGAGTCCTGGGCAATTACATCTTCCAGAATCTGCTGCTGGTATTTCAATGGCAAGGTCAAGCTCACGTCCAATGGATCTATATGATCAACAAGATCGTGTTCTTCTTTTTCTTCTTCTTCGTTGTTGATAATTAGAGGAAACTGTTTTTCTGCTGCTTCTTTTTCAGCATCTCTCTGCCTCTCGTCCAGCTCACTCTGCTGCTGCTGCCGCAACTGCACCACAAGCTCCTCCTCGTCGCTCGCATTGTCCTGAACAAACAACGACATCTCTCAGCTTCACTAGAATGGCAAACAACTCGCTGCTGCTCAAAACTCAAAAATTTCCAATATCAAAACTGGTCGGAATTCAGCAGAAACAAACAAAAAATTTGCCGGAATTCGTTTATTTTTTTTTTGCTGAATTCTGAAGAGAAAATTCATGAAATATCGACATTTTTTTGAAGAAGAAGAGAAGAAGAAGAAGAAGAAGAGTTTGGTGATGCTGAGCTTGAGTCGCAGAGCGTTTGTGCAGTGTGCACCAGCAAGAACAGCACTGCCACTAGTGCGTTTCAACTCTACAGCAGCAGCAGCAGGAAGTGATGTAAGCAAACCATCAAAAACACAAGATGCTGCTGCCACTACTACCAAACAGCCACAAGAAGAAGATTTCATCACTAGAGCAATGAGACTAGCTTTGGAGAATGGCAACATGAACAGACCAGCATCCAGGGCAAGAGACGCATCCAAACCTTTGAATCTGCAAAGTACAGGCTTGAAAGATTTAATGGGTAATTTCAAACCTGATCCAAGAGAGCTAGCCAACAGATTGAAATACACTGGTCCAACTGCAGGTAGATTTGTGAAAGTGTTTAACAACAATATCAATCAAGCTGAGAGAAACCTGAGATCTGTTGTCTCTGTGAATCAAGTCAAGCAAACTTTCCATTTTCAAAGATTCCATATGAGACCTTGTAAAGTTAAAGCTGCAAAGAAAGTTGCATTTGCCCAAAAACAGTTTAAGAATGAGTTTAAAAACTTGATGGGTAGAATCAACGAAGCTAGAAGAAGGGGATACTAAGGATTTGAAAATGTTGGGGAGTGGTTTTCTATGGAATGTTGTACATAAATTGAAATATAATATAATATAAAATAAACTAAACGGTGATTTTAGAATAAACCGAGTGTAGAATCAGCTGCTATTTCTTTACTAATTTGCTCCATATTCTATTGATAATACCAGTGATGCCTTCACAGTTTTTGAGATCAAGTTATCAGCTCAAATTCGGAGTCTTCATTAAATTCAACCGGAACTAATTTCATCAAATGTAGCCAAACTAAATTACTCACAATTTGAATCTTGAATACGGTTCTTCAGCCAGTCATTCGAATCATACACACCACACAGCTGCACACTTCTGAAATGGGATCGGCAACAGTGGCATCTGCTTCCATAAATCTTCTAAACACAATCATTGGTAGGTCTTGTGTCTTTTTTTTTGATAATATATTTATCTTAACTGATAAAAGATAAGCAACTGACAATTTTTCTTTCCAGGTGCTGGTATGCTAGCCATGCCATACGCATTAATGCAGGATGGGATTATACTGGGAGTCTTTGTGATAGTTCTTAGTGCATTCTCCAGTTCTTTTGGGCTGTATTTACAAGGTAAATGTTCTAAATATGCTCCAAATGGAGAAGCTTCATTTTTTGCATTGGCTCAATTGACGTATCCTCAACTGAGTGTGCTTTTTGATGCTGCTATTGCCATCAAATGCTTTGGTGTTGGTGTTTCATACTTGGTTGTTATTGGTGACTTAATGCCTAAAATCGCCCAATCTTTAATCAACAATTCTGTTTTAGATGAACATCTTTGGCTATTGAAACGTAATTTTTACATCACGTTGTTTATGGTCTTCATCATTGTTCCATTGAGCTTCTTGAAGAAATTGGACTCTTTAAAATATGCGTCAATGGTTGCTTTATCATCTGTTTTTTATCTTATGGTGTTAGTTGTTGTTCATTTTATGAAAAATGATATTGAAGATAAAGGTCCTGTGAGAATATTGAAGCCATATAGTTCCACATCAGTGCTATCTAGTTTCCCGATTTTTGTGTTTGCCTATACATGCCACCAAAACATGTTTTCCTTAGTGAATGAATTGGAAAGTAGATCTGGTAAAGCCATTAATGAAGTCATTGCTATTTCTATCGGTACAGCAATGTCTTTATACATCTTGGTTGGTCTTACAGGATACTTATCCTTTGGTGACAATGTTGCTCCTAATGTGATTGTTGGCTATTCTCACTCCATATCTTCTACCATTGGAAGAGCTGCAATTGTGATATTAGTGATGTTATCATTCCCCTTACAGTGTCATCCAGCTAGAGCGTCTATTAATCATATGATACACTATTTTCAATCTATATCCAAGAATCAGAATACCCCTGTGGAAAGAGAACGTCCTGGACTGTTACAACGTACAAGCAACGAATCGTCTGCTTTATTGGACTCAGATCCACAAGATGAGCTGCTAGAAGAAGGGTCGTCAAGTGCTGTGACACCATTAAAAGGCACTAAATTTATTGTAATCACCGCACTAATCTTGCTAGGAAGTTACTCTGTTGCCATCACTGTGAAATCGTTGGCAAAAGTTTTAGCATTTGTTGGTTCTACAGGCTCTACCTCAATTTCATTCATTCTTCCAGGTGTATTCGGCTATCAACTCATTGGCTCTGAGTACTTATCTGTCTCACAGATGCCTCAGAAGATTAAGATGATCAAATTTGCTGGTTTGATACTAGCTGTTTGGGGTGTTCTTGTGATGGTTATATGTCTCAATGCAACCATTTTCTTAGGAGCTTCTCACTAAATCAAATGCATAAAAAAAAGACCCCCAACAAACCTCATTCCCCCTTCTTCTAGACTCGAATGACTCTCAATAGACACCTGCACCGGCTGTAACTTTATAATTCAATTCAACTCCATGTTGAAAGATAGTCTGAGTAGTGGCCCTAACGGAAATCGCGATGAAAAATTCGAAGAAGCGAACTGTAAATATTTTTGTTTTCTGTTTTCTGTTTTATTAGACGTGAAACAGTTGAAATTTAAGAACTGAATTGAATATTTCTGTCTTGTTTGTTTCTGGGGTGACTTCAAACTGTTTATTTTCATAATCTTATTGTCGAAAAAGCTGAATATATCGCAGTTCAAATACAGAACATTCCTCAATCTGAAACAATCAAATCGCGTCTGATATTTAATACCAGTGCTCCTATACCCCACGATCCAATCAGTCAATATTCAACCACAACAATATATATAAACAATATAACACAATTATGTCCACGCTGAGAGGGTTCCATATGAATAAAAACAACAAAAAGCAGTCAACTTCAAGTTTCCAGCTAACTAATTTCACGACTGATCCATTTGCTGTGGCATCATTATCCATTTGTTTGATATCATGGATTATCGCCTTTGGAGGGTCTGTTGCTTCTGATTTGAAAGAATCTTTTCCTCGTTTCACTTGGTGGGGGATTGTTTTCCAATTTATGATGATGGTTTCATTGTTTCTATTCTATGGCTATGATTTATTAGATCAATATAAACTGTTCCTAGTTTCTGGCTTTTCGATTGCATTCATTTACACCACCAATTCAGCTACAAGTTTGGTGTATGCTGAGGGTTCAAGAAAAGCTGCTGCTTCAGCTGGTGTGATTTTATTATCCATGATTAATTTGATCTGGGTCTTCTATTTTGGTGGTGATAATACGTCACCAATCAACACATGGATTGACTCTTTCTCTCTTAAAGGTCCAAGAAGCTCGAATAATCCTTTTAATCACCAAAATCACGTTTATCAAGAACCAGACTATCAACACTCTTCTCAAAATGTGAACAACTTTTATAGCAGAAATTCAGTCAACACACAGCCATATGTTTCATCTTCAAGATTAAACGGGTTAGAGAATGTTTCTGAGTTTGATGTTGGCTCAACAAGACAACATTTTGAAACTCCAATCAGATATGAAGAATCTCCACTGCCTTCAAGTAATAGAAACACAACTTTAACTCGTGAAGGTGATACCATAGACACCAATTTTGTCATTGATGATTTCCCATTCACTGCTAGAGCTTTATATGACTATAAATCAAGTCCTGATGATGAAAACGAATTGTCTTTTGAAAAAGGTGAAATTTTAAAAGTCAATGATATTCAAAGTAATTGGTGGCAAGCTAAGCGAAGTAACGGAGAAGTTGGTTTCTGTCCAAGTAATTATGTGGAGTTGATTAATTGAAGACCATGAAATTATACAGTGATTCTTAGACGTACAGACGATTCCATATGATGATTTTGAATAATGACTTAAAATTTAGAGAATACAGGTAATTATAAATGTGTGTTTATGCTGTAGTACTAAAATGCAAGATGTATTGTAGAGTATAATAAATAGCACCACCCTAATAAAACGGGGCCCAACCAAAGAATATAGAGGCAAGATTTTTCTGGTCTGTAGCTTCTTGGATCAACTCAACAACGGTGGCCTCAACACTTAATCCATTACCTACTAATTTATCCTTGACTCCCTTAACAGCTCTTCCAGCATCAGATCCATCTCCTTCTAAAATGACCATCTTTTTCGCAGATATGTTTTCTTCACTCTGGAAACTTTGTAATTTTTTCAGTCTAATGGGTGATATGGCCCAAGAATACAATGGATCATATTTCAACACCTCTAAAATACCAATGATTTTTTCAACATCTGTTCTTAAAGCTCTATAGACATGCTCACATCCTTTCTTAAAAGAACCTTCAACTCCTGTAATACCAAATCCATCAACAATATCCCTAGTTAGTCTAAATGGAACCAGTTCTGGAATAGGAAGTAGTTTGCCTTGATCAAATGCAATTCCAAAATCAATGTGAATCGGTTCTCCTGTTGATTTATCAACCATGACATTACTCAAATGACGATCACCTAGACCTAAAATATGACCAACAATTGATGCTGTAACTGTACCTTTGGTATAAGCATCTCGACTTTTATACCAATCTTCAACGTTTGGGAAATTATTATAGAAAAAATGTCTAAACTTTGGTAATGTGGAATTAGAGATTTGTAAATAAGTTTGAATCTTAATCTTGGATGATTCACTTTGAACAGATTGCATTAATTTTCTTGCTTTATCAAATGAAATCTTATCATCTTTATGTAATGGTTTCAAAATATCTGCTAATGCAACCGAATTATCAACAAATTGAATCATACCCGCTTGTGGTCCTAATGGAACAACTTTATAAGTTCTCATTTTCAAGTTTCTTTTACGTGTTTCTTTATCATGCTGTAAAATCAAATTCACTTTCTCGAAAACTTGTTCCATAATGGAATCTTGTCTTAAATCATCATTACCACCTTTCAATAAAATTTTTGGCGTTGACCCATCACTTAACCTGATTCTCAAAATTTTAGGAGCACTAAGACCCGTGTGGGCAATGTTTAAAATTGGATCTATAGAATTTATCCTAGGTAACTTACTATAATCACCGTTGATTGAAATCGGAAGGTTATTGATTGCTGGTAAGGGCATATTCAAATTTGATAATCTATTCATCCAAAAATCACCAATATTTAATGCTTTTAAATTAAGCGATTTTGTTTCTTTTCTTTGAGTTTTCATAGAAGCTAAATTGACAGCATTAATACTCAATTCTTCAATTGGCTCTAAACATTCTTTCAAAAAAACTTCGTCAATAGTACCAACTTTTCTCCAAATTTTATCAGCTGCATGTTTTCTTGATAAAACTGTTGAATCTGATCTACTACTTTGAGAAAATTGACTAACTCTTAGATTCATAATAGTATAAGCTGAATGATATGGGTGCTTGGCTAATATCATCATCAATAACTCTTGTAAAACTTGTTGAAATGGAGTGTCTTCATCTGATAGTCTAGAAACTAGTTGATTGATCCATGGAATAAATTTATGCGAGCCAACTAGTCTAATCTCTTCTTCAATAACGCTATTAACAGTCTCATTATCTGGATTTTCCAACCATAAGGCACAGAACTTATCAATATCTTGATCATCAAATTCATCTGATGTACCAATTGCTTTTAGAAAAAATTCAATAGCTTTCTCAATACATATTTTCTTCTTATTTTTCAGTGCATTATATGCCTCCAGATCTGAATTAAGTTGAATATCATTAGTTTTCAAAAATCTTTTGATACTTTCTATCTCGGAAGCAGAGGTTTTAGAATCTTTATATTGTGCTTTCAATTCATTTTGCTCATTCTGTTTATGAAACAATAATTCTTTTCTCCTTTTAATATCATTGTCAAGCCCATCAATCTTTGATTGTTTATAGCAAAAATAACCTAATGTATGATAGATCTGTGCTTTTTTATCCATTGAACTAACCTCTTTTATTGAATCTAAAGCGGTTTTGGCATAGGTTGACATAATATTTTCAAATTTCTCTTGTCTTGATTCAGATGTCCATCTAACTAAATGAGCATTAATAACAGAATTCTCTATCTCATAAAGTCCATTGAGTAAAGTTTTTTTATTTGATTTCAATCGTCTGTTTGCCAATTCTTGTAACATTGATATTGGTATAACTGTTTCACCAAGTTCCCAAAGTGTGCAAGCAGAGTCAAAATTTGCTAATCTTGATAACTCATTGAAGTTTTTATGATCTTTGAATCTGAACTTAACTAAATCTTCAAAATAAGTTGAATTGTTGATAGAACATTGTTTAGCAGAATGAAGTCTGGCTAATTCGCCGTATCTCATGAAGTTTGAAGACAGTTGCTGTAAAGAAACATCTTGTGCTGATGAATCTTTCAGATACGGATTGATTTTGTTGAGATTGTCTAATAGAACTCTTTCTGTTAATAGTAAGTCATCAAAATCATCAAATGAGGCAGTTTCTAGCCACTGCATTTTTGATTGTTCATTCATCAGTTCTTCTGGCTTAAATGAGCATAGAGCATCAGTGGTTGTTAATATTCCCAATTTTTTCAAATAATCAATATTTTTACCATTATTCAATATAGTGGTGGTGAGCTTTCTAGTCAAATTCTTCACGTTATCTGGCTTATCATGTACCTCTTTCAAAATGGTATAGATTAACTCATTTTGAGTAATTGGCTTTATAGGAGCTGGTATGTCCCACTGATTCAATTTCCAACTCCAGTTATAAATGCTGGATGCTGAGCCATTTGAAGATATTGACCCATCGACAGCTTGTGATAAACCGTTAAAGCTATTGGCTGCTAATGATTCCACCAAATTAGATCTTGGAAACCCTGTATTACCTAAAATAAGTGAAGAATCATAATATCCACTATTAAACATTGTAGTTTTCCAAGGTTTGTCTTTTACTCTGTTTAGCATTTGGGCTGCATAACCAAGGGAAGCATGAACAGGTAAACCATATAACAAATCCACGTCATTTATTTGCTCGTATATAGATTTCAAAGTGTTATCGGCTCTCCATTTAACGGACTTTCTAAAACTATCATCTGTATGATAGTCTTCAAACAAAAGTAGAGCAAACTTTGGTAGACCTAGTTGAGATGAAATCTTGTAAATAGTAATCACATCAAGAGCCTGATACACCTTTGAAAAGTCCTCAATATTATTGCGATAACCAATTCTTAATAATGAAACTAAATGCAATAAACTCTTGAGAATAACAGGATCTGTTTTAGTAACAGAATCTAATGATAACTGACTTGAGATAAATTTGATGGCATCAAAGGATTTATCATGAACTATGGTGTATAACAATAAATGGTTCAGTATTTTGGAACAAATCGATGGAAATCTTCTTATATAACTGATAATATTGAGTGATAAATTTGAAACCGAGCTAGGTAGTTTTTTTAAGATCTCAATGGTATTTGTTTGGAACCATAATATTGGAGCCTCAGTGGAATCACTGGTTGCTCCTAAATCAAACTCTTCAATCAAACTCATGGTGAAATCATTCAATGGAAGTAGAGCTTTCCTCAGAGGGTTCAAATGCTCTGCATGGTTAACAAAAGGTTCAACAGAATTGGGGTCAAAGTCAGCCTTAAAATAAGCTAGTCCTAAAATAGATTCAATCATGAGCAACTCTTTATAATCAACTGTTTCTTCACGAACTTGAATTATCTCATCGAAAATGAAATGCAAATTTGAAATTTGATCACCTAAATTAAATTCAATGGTTTTTTCAAACTCATGTTGGTTCTGCAGCAATTGGTCACCTGTTTGTAAATAATAATTCCCGAGGTATTTAGCTTTGAAAAGACCATAGTTAACAGATTCAAAAGAGTTGAGGGTCTCGTTGAACAACTTCGCAACTTTTTGATTTGTTACAAATTTGGAACCAAACTTTAATGAATCAATATCACAGTTTTCAAGTATTAATGAGAGAATCTTGAAAATCGCCAATCTTGTTTTTTCATCAGAGATTTCAGCAGTGTGCTTCAAATATGAATTGATGTTCAATTGGACACTGGTTAATTTATCAGAATTTAATATAGTCATCAAATCACGAGCCAAATGAAAATAAAATTTATCAGAAGAAAGATGAGTGACCATATTCAAGAGTTTGTCTTTCAACCTAACATCAAAATAACCATTATCTGATGAAAATCTGGTCAATTCGTATAACAATTCCAAAATCATCGTAAGATCTATCTCTATATCGATAACCTCATTCATTATGTTTAACAGCAACACAATAATGTTACAAATTTCTTCATGAATGTCTTGAGACTGTATGTGATACTTCAAGTGCCCCAGTGTACTGGAAAGAATATCAGAAGATATAAAACTCTCGCCAGCTAAAACTATCACTAGTTTAATTCTTCTAATACTCAAAAGCCGTTGTGTTATGTTCAATGAATGTTTCAAATCGTTGAAAAAATTATTCAAACAAAACCTAATTACCCCTGTACACCATAAATTGGATTCAGATGCAAATTCAATTATTTGGTTGACAGCTGTTGAAAAACTGACAGTGATTTCTGAAATAAAAGATAAATTTTGTGAATTATTTAAAATCAAACTTTTAATATAAGTGTTATCTTTACTAAAGCTTTGAATCAATTTCAAAATATTCGACTCTTTGGATAAATCACATAGACAAATGAACCGGTAAATAATCAAAAACCCTTGATCGTTGATCAAAGATTCATCATAAGCTTCATTAATCAATCTTTCCATCTCTTGTTTACGACCGCCATTTGTAAAACTTAAAGGAATCAACAATGAAATTGTTTGTAACATTAGATCAATATCATCCTTTCGAATAAATCTGAGTTCAGATGTAAAGTTAGAAGATGGCTTAGAACTTGATTGATCAATGGCATAAATAAGATAAATCTCTTTAAGAACAAAATCCTGGTGCGTTTCATAACCAAGTAATTGAGAAGGGAAATCTTGATATGATTTTGGAAACCATTTCTTGAAAATTTCAAGTTTAATTTTTTGATCTTTTGCTAAACAGTAACTCAATCTATTTTGCTGAATAATTTGATTGAAGCATCTTTTTGAAAAATCGGGAAACCAAGATTGCTGGCCATACAAAACACAATCATATAAAGAATTGATCAGTAAACCATGTGATATCACAGATGACTGAAAATTCAAATAAAACAAGCATGCTAGCTCTTCTTTGGATTTGTTTTCACCCAGTGCAAGTTGTTTAAAATGATTGTAAAACTCAAGTTGCTCAAATGAACCTAGACTTTTCAAATAATTAGCACAATGATTAGACACTTCGAACACTAAAAACTTTTCTCTGGTTGAAATCAAAGTCAAAAGTGTTTCATTCAGTTCCTGGTTGGGGACAATAATTTGTTTATCTTTCAATTCGAAAGTAGTGAACAACAACTCGATGAAAGCTATTTTACCAAATTGATCATTAATATGTTTTTTTTGAGACAGTGCAACGAGCCAGTTAAAAATATCATTCAAATCATTTGATAATGTTTCAGGAACTTTTTCGAATGATTTGACAACCAAGTTTAGCAATTTAGATGCAATGATTGTAGTTGTGTGATGATTTTCAAAAGCATAACTTGATAATAATTTCTCTCCGATTAATCTCAATACCCTCGAAAACAGAGATGATTGTAGTGTTGAAATTTCAATTTCTTCAAGATACTGAATAAAAGTATAAATACAAGGGATCAATTTTTGAGGTTCCACAGTTGAAAGAAATTTTATCGCTTTATCAATGGTAACATTCAAGTTTTTAGTGGTTGTGAAACTTGAATTAAAGTTTATAATGAGTTGGAGAATTCTTTGGTAATCATTTGTGGTGGTCAATATATCAATAATAGAATGGTTCTTCGTATTTGAAGAATTGTGCGTTTTTTCCTTTCTAACTTCACCAAACTCTGGAAACTCAACTATACTATCTTCAGTGGGAGGTGTTGATTCATTTTTTTTGTCTGTATAAATTTTTATAAGCTGCTCATAGTCAAATTCATCTATAATAAACTGGTCCAAGTTGGTGATCTTATAGTTATTGATATTTTGAATCACTTTCAAAGAATCATCATAGCTGCAGTTCAAAATCAACTGAAATATATTGTCTTTAAGACTTTCCCAATTGAAGTTAAAATTGTAGATACTTGAAACATCCATTAGTTGAATTAAATATCCAATTATCTCACTTAGCTTGGAGAAACGATTTTGTATTGATAATGAATCACAAATATTAAGAAGCTTATTTAATAATAGTTCAAGTTGATCTGCACTTAATGGTAACTGTGATGCTGTACCTTCTAAAGATAACCGGCAAGAAGCTCCATGTTTTGAGGTATCATTTTCCAAAAATTTCGAATACTGGTGTCTTTGGCTCCATTTAACAAAATATTTGTAGAACAACTTATCTCTATAATCAATTTTTGAATTTTCAGCCAACTTGAATTCACCAGTCAGTATAAATTTAACAAATTCAGGAAAATCATTCAAGTCGTCGTGCTCAGAAGTAATCAAATTATCCAGCTTCCCCAACAGCCAGTCAATAATAACATCACCAGTTTTTTTTGCATTAATCAATCTGAAATTTTTCCCATATTGAGAGATTGCAACCCAAAATCTCATTGAGTCATTGTTCAAGGTAATTGGTCCATTGATTTCATACATTTCAAATATAGACTCAAAACTTTGCAAAATTGTACGGTTTGTTATTTGTATCTTGGAATTTGTTAAGATCTGAACTAGAAGTTGACCAGATATGGAAACATTTTCTCTATCTTTCAAGAAACTGATACTGATTCTAATGATTTGTTGAATAAGATCATCAGAAAATTTGAAGTCAGCTTCAATTAAAGATTTTAATAGAAGGGATATCCATGGAGTTAAGACTTTGCTATCATAGTACTTGATAATCTCTTCTATGTTCAGTTCAGGTTCTGCAATTTTCAAATTTGACTTGATTGCAAAAACTAATAGTTGTAACCCAATAACTTGTAAAGCTTCATTATCCTTGAAGCTTAAAAAAACATTCAACATCGATATCAATGAATTTGATTGTTCAATAATGACTGAAACTGAGCGTGAATCCATTTTCCTTTTTTTATGCGCAACTTCTTGAACTTTTGAAGAGTAGTAAATTTTAAGTAAATTGGTTATTGATAGTAATGTTAACCAAGGTCTTTGTTTAGAAGATGCTTTCAGTCTAAAAAAATTGAACTGAAACCATGAGTTAATAGAATCTTGTTTATGAGAGTTTGTGAACTGAATGTCATTAATTGTAAATTTAGTAGAATTTTTCATATAGTTATCCAACAAGCATGTAATCAATAAAATGATATTATCATTTGTGAGATTTCCAGATGAATATGAAGTTATCAATATAAACATTAAAATTTGATCTCGAACAGATGAATGATTAGAATTGATCAAAAATGGACATGAAGGAATGATGGAACTAGATAATTGATCAACAATTTCTAGATTCTCTGTTAAATTATAGATGATGTAGTTAACAGCAATTTCTAGCATTAAATGAGTTGATGCTGTTTCTCTCTTTAAAGTTTCAAAATGATAAACCAATAATTCATTCAGTTGTTTAGAGATTAGTAAAAATTCACTGATTGGATTTTTCATTAAATTGTTCAATGAAGATACCAGTTCCAGTGTCAATCTCTCATTGGAATCTCTTGACTGTATTTTCAAAATATGGATTATGTTTAAAGTCAAATTCTTCCAATCGGAGTTTTTAATATGATCTCTATGACTTGGAATTGAAGTTATTGTTTCCAAAATAATTGAATTGTTCAGCAATAAGGGAACAATGATTCTTGATTTCATATCATTTTCTTCAAATAGATCACCGCCTAAAGTTCGTATAACGGAGTCATCTAATATTGAAACTGAAGCAAATTCACAAATCTGTTTAACCAATTTATATTTCAACTGATCTGGTTTCAAAGCAACCAACTTTCTCAAGATGAAAGCAGCAGTCTGGATTCTGTTTTCATTGGGAGCCGTTGGTGATTTCTGATAAGCTGCACGATCGATTTCAATGGAACTTATGAAGTTCGTGATCAACATTGTGATTTCTTTAACAGATAAATTTGAGTCTGTGGAGACCAATGAGTCTAAGCTGCTGAGTGCATCGTTCCTGTCTTTAGCCTTGCCTGAGTCTAGCTTTTGGAGAAGAGTCCTGATGCTCCACGAGTCGCTCATGACTGCACCGTCATTAGTTTTGTTTGTTTATATTTCATTTTACGCGTAGATCTTGAATCTATAATTTTTTTTTAGTTATGGTGACGCTGGGCTGGTTTTATATGTTATAATCACCGCTGTTTTGGACTCGTAGAACGCACCACTCCACACTGCACACAGACACGAATATGGCCAAAATACTAAACATGCTACAAATTGCAATTACATTAAAATGATTTTGGTTTATTTTTTTTTATTATATGATACTTTGATTATTTAAATAAAGTTAATTTAAACAACGACACCAGAGTTGGAAGCAATACGTGGCCATAAATCAGCACATTCTTTACCGACTGGACCGGTGATAGCAGAACCTTTCATTTCACCTTTTGGATTGACAATGACACCAGCGTTATCTTCGAAATATAAGAAAACACCATCTCTTCTTCTCCATGGTCTTGATTGACGGACAACAATAGCTGGCATGACTTTCTTTCTTAATTCTGGTTTACCTTTTTTAACAGTGGCCATGACCATGTCACCGACGGAAGCAGCTGGCAATCTGTTTAATCTGGCACCAAAACCTTTAACGGCCATGATGTATAAGTTTCTAGCACCTGTGTTATCAGCACAGTTGATGACGGCACCGACTGGTAAACCTAACTGTTGTGAATGTTAGTACAAATATCAAAAAAAGGGGGAGGAATAACAGAGTGTTTGGTGGTGTGAAGAAGACATAGCAGCATTTCAGCGAGGAAAAAAATTGATAGCCTGTCTCTATAACTGGTGTTGTGAAGTATTTGAATGTGTGATAACTGGACAGTATCTTCTTCTGGGTCTTTTCAATCATTATAAAACTATTATTTTCTGGCAATATCTCTCTCTCCCTGTGTCTTGCCTTTTAACGTTTCACAAATAATTCAGATAATTTCAATACTCTTCTCATTGATTCCATAACCACGCTATCTCTTCACACCAAACCCACTCCGCAATGCTCAAACACATACAGAAATACGGAATTTGTTACCTGAAGCACCACTACCAGACATTTTGTTCTTATTTGTTATATGATGTTGTAACTCAAACCTTCAAAATAAATTTTCGATGTTTTTGAAATTTTTCAGACTGTCAGTGAGCAGGAACCGCGCTAATACAAAACCACATCCGCACATTTCTGCGTCCAAATTTTGTTTTTGTTTTTTTTTTAATTGCTGATGTGACTGCTTTTTTGCAAAAAAGGGCTTCAGACAAAGGCACGTGACTTAAATTTAGGGCTTGCGATTTAAAACAATTTATCAGCCATTACATAATACAATTGTTATGGCCACTACCCCGAGAATTAATGTGAAATAAATTTATTATTAAACAGCTACTTTCTTTGCTTTATGATTCCAGTTCGTTACACTGTCTGTACTTTGATATTACTGGGAAAATGTCTGAGCAGGAAAGAAAGCGCCGCAGGGTTGATACATCTCAAAACGATAGCCAGGTAGAGATTCTGGAAAATGAAGAAGCCATGGAGCAAGCACTAGCAAATAACAATCACAACAATAGTACTCACGCCGAGGACACCAACAATATTGAAATAAATATTATACCAAGTTCACCTATAGAGTTGGAGGAATTCGAAATACAGCATACAAGAAGACCACCGCCTAGAATAGAAGACACAGCCTCACCTTCAGCCTCTGTGGGCCCTGAAACGGAAGTTGTGGATTTAGAGAACGAGGAAATTGTTATTGAGGATGATGATGATCATAGAGAAGAAGAAGAAGACGAAGACGATGATTTCAAAGAATACTATGTCATATCGGATGCTGAAGAGGAAAATATAGATGAAAATGAACTTGCTGAAGAGTTGAACAATTTAATTGAAGAAAATGAAGCTCATGAACAGAGCTTAAATAAAAATCCAAATAGAGATAATAAGCAAAACTCTGAAATCATTAATCAAGAAAAGTCAACTTCCCAGATATTAGATGAAGGTAATCAAAATGATCCATCAAACTTAAACAATTCCCATTGTGCGGTTTGTTTTGATTCTCCAGAAAAAACATTTATCTTGACTTGTGGGCATCTTTACTGTGGAGATTGTGTTTTTAAAGCTTTGACGTCTACAAAAAGTAGTACGAAATCACAAGGACCTTGCAGTTTATGTCGTAAAAGCATTCCATATAAGAAGATAATACCCGCCATTTTTAAAAGACAAATTAAGAGGTAATATGAGTCGGTATAATAATTTACAGACTCTTGATTTATCATTATAAAGGTTTTGTGGTTGATGTTTTTTTTTTTATGGTATTTCAAAAATGAAATTAATTGCCAATGAATGATCAAGCGCTTGATATTGGGATGTAATTATATCAAGATACCAGATTATCACTTTTGCTTCAACATAGATCCTTTGCTACTTATTTTTTATTATGATAAATTCTGGACCAAAAAATGAAAAAATTAATGATCAGAAAGTTGAATTCACTTCAAAAGATGATGAACGTTCAAAATTGGAAATTGTTGCAGTTGGTCACGCTGAAAATGCTGTTTTGTCCAAAGATGTGAAAAAATCAGACTCTATTTTACTAAACAACAATAATTCAAAGGTCAATACTGGTGTTAAAAAAAATAAGCTGGTTTTGAAACTGAGATTACTTCCAACCCCTGATCAAATAAGTCTACCAATTATTAAACGAGGAAAATTTAAAGGCTTTTATGATGATCGTCAGTTAAGATGTGTCACTTGTGAATCAACTAAAGAGAAATGTTCTGATATCCATTGTTATTGTCGTCATTTACCAATAGTTAGTTCTCCATTGAAGAAACAATTAGTTGTTAAATTAGATAAACCGGATGCTATTATCAAAAGAAAAGATTTTGATTATTCAACTAATGGAATTAGAACCATTTATAATAATGAACTTTTGCAATTATCCCATTCTCTTTTATCCGACAAATTGAGAAACTTCAAAGATAAGAAAGTTGTTATGGTTAGTGCTAAAACATCAGCTTTATCACCTGTCAGTCCAGTCAGTTGTTCTCCAGCTCCAATTGTTTCTAGTGCCAAAGAGGATGAAATAGTTCCATTGACCTCTATAATCACGAACACCCCTGTTGAAGAAAATACAGTGCCTTCATCAATTTCAAGCTCTAAAGATTCACAACATTTATTGACAAGAATGAAAAGCAAGTTTGGAGAGAAAATTGATAATGATTATTTCTATAAGAAGAAATCTAGATTAACAAGTGCAATTTCACAAGTTCAAAAATTTGACAAGATTTTAGAAGAAGCTCATGATTTATCGAATAATATTTTAAATGATTTTTTACCATCAGCACCGCCAATGATTGATTCACCAACTTTACAAGCATCTGCTGCTGCCAATTTAAATTCAACTCCGGTTTTGAAACATAAATTTGTTAGTTTAAAAAATTTGAAACATATGGAGAAAAAGTTTTTATTAAAACCGGTTAGTATCAATACAATTCCAACTTCATGATCATGAGTTTTTATTTTGTTTACATTAAAGAAAGATTATCATCGAACAATTATAGCACAATTAACAGAAAAAAACTATAAGTAAATAAAAAAAGAACCCAATAAAAAAAAGAGCATCAACGAATTAAAACACAATCTATGTAGCTATACTATTAATTTTCCAACTTTTCAAATCATCTCTAATATCACTCTCTTTTAAAATGATTTTACTATTTGAATTATTTCTATTTTCAAACTGTTTCTTTAATTTATCATTTTTAATATCAATTAAACTTACACCTTCTTCATTTTTAGCCCATCCATCCCCACCTTGGAAAATATCATCAATACATTCTTGTGCAGTAAATTCACCAGGTCTTGGATCCCATGGAATTTCAAATGTTCGTTCATATAATTTCGATAATACTGGATCTGATGTGATTGTTATTGAATGATGAAATTTGTCATTACTCATTTGAGAAGTTGGTTTGTTTGAGTGTGCAGTTATTGGACTTGATTTATTGCTATTGCTTCCGTTATTATTATGATGATGATTATTATTGTTATTATTACTGGATGTTTGATTTATTTGACTTGATTGACTCGATTGACTTGATTCGTTTTGTCTCTGAAAACTGGATCCTGCCGGTGAGTTAAGAGCAGAAGATTCATTGAAAACAGTCGAGATGCCTTTAAAAATAGATGTGGATTTGACTTTAGGAGGAATCAACTCTTCTTTATCGCCTTTAAGTAATTCCATTCCGATTTTAACATTTAGGATACAATTGACTTTTGATTCTTGTAACAGATATCTGTTCGTTGTTGGTTCTTCAAAATTTGCGTATTCAGCTAAATTAATCTCAACTTTCCCCAGTGTAGTCTTTTTCTCAACTTTGAGATGGTCTTTAACAGTGTTATCAAAATGTTCAACCACCACAACCAGTTGCAGTATTTTCTCTTGTAACTCCTTGTTCTTATTCACTGAGACTTTAATGACAGCCTCAGCTCCATGTTTCCATGTGGCCCTATAGTTCTTAATTGCTGCTTTCTCTGTCTTGCCACGCATGCTCTGTTTCGCCGTGTCCTTAATGTGCCATTTCACGTAGCAATTACCACTAATCTGTGGGATATTTGCCAGTTCTTGAATACTGAGAGTGAACAGCCATTTCGTCTTCTTGTTCTGTGACAAGTTGAGCACCGAATTCATCTTCCAGTTGTCACTAAAGCTTGCAATTTGCCTCAAATATTGGAAATAGTGGAAATTATATTGGAATTTTTCAGTCAAAATTTTTGCCCATGAAGATGAAGAAGAAGCAAAGTACTGATAACTGGAATGTCTGAGAATTCAGTTGGGTTTTCATCTCTGTTTGTAGAAATGATGGTTTTAAAGTGTCTCTGTCATTAGTGAGGCTTCTTGAAGCTTGAAATTACACAGAAAACCGGGTGCAATCAAGTCTAGTACATAATGGTGGAAATTGTGAAAAAACTGGCCCATCTCTTCCAAATTTCCACCAACAGAGCAGTGAGCATCAGCACCACAGACCACTAGTACACACGAAGGCACAATGGCCACAGATAAGGAGAATAAACCTAGAAGACAGCTGGATCACAACGACAATGATTCATTAAGCTCGATGCTGGAAGTGGTGAAAGTGGTTTCTTTCAGTATTGAGGACACACCAGTGCTAGAACGTGCTGAGTTTCACAGAGCAGATGAGGAGCTGCTCTCAGACAAGCTGAGTAGACAGATTGATCTACTCTCCAAAGTGTGCCTGGCAATGAACTCAGAGCAAGACGTGTGGTTGGACAGCTGGATCTGTTTGAATAAGCAGTTTTTCCAATATGACCGAAGATCAATCTTGATAAACAATGGGAGTGCCAAAAACACTTTAATAGTGGAGTTCACTAGTTTCTTAGAAGCGTTGAATCAAAAACAACTGTTTGGTGGATCCATTGAAGAGAAATCTGTGAATCAAACGGTGCAGTATTACGAGAAAGTGCTCAATGCTTTCAACTTGAAGAATGAAGATAAATCCGGTGAAGATGAAGATATTGAATCGATTGCCACAGTATCAACAGAAAACTCGTCTATATCTCCGCCATCAGGGAGATCTAGTGCTATATTCAATAATATCTTGAAAAGAAAGCAAATAGTCAAATCACAAACAACGTCTTCACTACCCAAATCTACAAATTCTTCAAATTCCCTGAGTTCCATAATAACCAAATCTGCCAGAGAGAAGGATTTGTTTGATTCCTTGAGCTATCTAGAGACATTTTTATTGTTGAACAAACAGATATCATTATTCAAACAACAATCATTTTTCAACTCAACAGTGGTATATTTTTTGGAGAACACTTTACTGCCTTTGATTATGATGGATATCAAGTTTATAATCATGCTACGATTGAAATCACTATAAAAGCACATAACTGCCATTAATGTCCATAATCATAATCATCATCATTATTGTTATATTGTTATTCAATGGTATCTAAACATTTGTAGCTGACAAGCTTTCTAAAGCTTCTTTCACCAAATGACTTCCCTTTGGATCCAAATTCAATGCAATTGTGAATTGTCTGATTGCATCATGTCTACGATTTGCCAATCTATACAGTTGTCCTAAAAGGAAATGAACACTTGCCTCATCCGGTGCAATTGTAATCAATTTTTCAAAATCTAATAGAGCAGATTCATAATCTTCTAAATAAAATAATAATTGAGCTTTTTTAAATAATGGTAATGCACTTAATGGTTGTATCTTGCAAGCTAATTCGTATTGTTTCAATGCTTCCGATCTTTGATTCAATTTTTCTAGCATCATACCAATACAACATAATAATATAACATTAACTGGATTAATTTCAAGGGCTTTTCTAAAATGGAACTCTGCTCTATTGAAATTACCTAGTTTCAAATAAACCATTCCAATACCATACAATGCATTATAATGTCTTGGATCCATTAATAAAGCAATTCTGAAACTATCCAATGCATTTTCATAAGCATCATTTGAAATGTATTCATGGCCTTGTAAAGTATAAGCATAAGAAAATTTCTCATCAATTTGTGTTGATCTTTCAAAACATTTAATTGCTTCATCTGGTTCTTTAATCAAAGAAAATAAATTCCCCATACAAACCCAAGTTTGTGAACAATTTTTATTGATTGATAACATTTCTCTTGATAAGTGACTTAATTCAACTTCTTTATGTAAATGCCATAACAGTGTTGAATAATATTCCATATCTTCAATTCTTGTTTTATCAATTTTTCTTAATTTAATAAAATATTTTTCAGATTCTTCATAATTAACAATTTCAAAATGTAATCTACCCATTTTACTTAAAACCCATGGTGAATTCTTATGATTTTCTGGTAATGAATTTAGAATTCTAATTGCTTTAAAACAGTCATATTTACTTAATGCTTTGAAACCTTTTGCATATGTAGAATAGATGTTCAAGATATGTTGTTCTCCAAATGATTCCAAGTTAGAATAATCTTTCTTTTTAATAGCTGTTCCAAAATCATTTATTGTTGTGGTATTGTTATTGTTATTGTTATGACTGTTATTTGAGGACGATGTGTTTAAAGTACTGGCTAATAGATTACGGCCTCTTTTAAAAGTTGACTCAATTGGAGTTGAAGGTTGCTTCAGTTTCCCATTTCCTGACGTTGATACTGAATTGGAATTATTTGTATTTGAAATAGTTTTCCCCAAAGGCTGGGAAATTAACCTTGATGTTACTTTTGTTGCAGTTAATCTTGATCCTCTTTTAATTGTGTCAGATCCTCCAAGCATTGATGATGATGCTAATGAAGATGCGTTGGATATTGGTTGTTTGAAATTATCTTTAGAATTGGATCTTGTTCTTCTTGTAGGTACACTTGGTTGTAAATATTGTTGTGGTTGTTTCATTCTTGGTGTTGTAAATGCATGTTCTTCGGGTATTATATCTGGAGTGAAAGTTTTGATCTTTAATGTGTTTGATCCTAACATTTGATCTCCAAATGGATCTTTCAAAGATTCAGATAATGGAATGTTATTATTATTTAAATTCAGTAAATCACTTGTCAGAGGGAATTTCGTGCTGCTTGGGGTTTTATAAATAGCTTTAACTCTGAAATTTGCACCATTTTTATTCAATTCTTCAAATGCCTCCCATATGAACGGGTTGAATTTCAATGCTTTTGAATGTTGGATTGCACTTTCTTTTGGATCGCCAGCCAATGAGTATAGTTTTCCTAATAGCGTGAAAAAGGCAGCTGTATCAGGGGTAATTGATCTGTGTCGTTCATAATCCACACTTAGATTCTTTGTGATGTTCTGGAACTCCCAATGCTGTTGTAAACTTGATAATGCCAATATACCTTCATTTGGCCGTCCTAATTCCAAAGCAGCTTTCCCAAAAAGATAAGCACAACCTAAATGGTTCACATTGGCTGTGAGATTGTATACTGCTTTATGCCTGCCTCTTTTTGAGAGCACCAAGGCGTAAATGTGTAATGAATCGTGATCTTCTTTACCTGTTTCTGCGATCAAACGCTCTGCTGCAAACTCAGCGCTCTGAAGAAAATCGTTGTCCAAGTTGTAGAGCGTGATTGCACGCAAGTACTGCCTGGAATGCTCTGCGACATCTTTGAGCTCGCTGTTCATGCTGCTGCTGCTGCTGCTGTTGCTTTTGCCACTGTTTTGAATTTGATTTCAATTTTTATGCTTGTTTTGTTTTGTTTTTGAGCTGATTGGAAAAATGTCCGACATTTTTCTTGCTGGTTTTTTTTTTCATTTTAGAAATCACAAAATGTCTGGTAAAATGGCCAAAAACGGAAATTATCGTGTGCAGTGATTCCTGTTTTGGGACATTTGTGGTTGTTTTCAAGGTTCATTTGTCGGACATTTTATCAACTCTTTCAGTTTACAAGCTAATTTGACCGTTTTTGCACTGACAAATACCTCAGATTTTTAGCTGTCGTTTCAAACAATAATCGTCTTTTCTGCTAGCTCAAAATTCTGCAGAAATTTCCAATTAATTTTTCTCATTGTTTCAATTTTCAATTTTCAAATAAAATTGTTGATTTTTTTGGGCAGAAAGAAGAAAAAAAAATTCAGTTGTTGTTGTTGTTGTTTATTGAATTTCAGCTGTTTCCACTGCTGGATTAAAATTTAGCTGTCCGCTCGCTTATTTCAATTCCAACCCACGTCTACAACTATCTATTTGCTGATTATAATCCTTGCTTCCTGGAGACTGTTGCATCACAATGAACCTGCCTTTTTACTTGGTGTCACTGCTTGCTAGTGTTTCAGCAACTAATGCTTTTGATCCCTTTGGTTGGAACCCAAACTATTTTGAAGATGGACAGAAAGTTAACCTGCTGGTGAACAGAATCGAATCCGACACCACACAGCTGCCTTATGCTTATTATGACCTGCCTTTCACTTGTCCCCCAACAAAAGACGCCAAACCTTTACATTTATCTTTGAATGAAGTTATTAGGGGTGACAGAATATGGGATTCTGATTATATCTTGCGGTTCAACGAAGACGCTGCGTGTCATAGATTATGTGATCGTAAAACTACTCCTGACGGACAAAGACGTGCTGATGAATTGATTAGAAGTGGGTATGTTGTTGAATGGTTAATTGATGATTTACCTGGTGCAACAACTTTCATAAGCTCTACAGATCAGAAAAAATATTATGCAGCTGGATTCCCATTAGGTTTTGTTAAAAATGGTCGTTCATATATAAATAACCATGTTATGTTGGTTATTAGATATCATACTGAAAAAAATGGGAAACGTACGATTGTTGGGTTCGAGGTTTATCCAAGAAGTGTTAGCGATTTCCATTGTCCTGGTGCTTCACAATCGTTTGATCATTATGAAATCAATACTGATGCTTCAGAAATAGCATTTATTCCATTCACTTATGCAGTGTATTGGAGAGAGGAAAAAAACATTGATTGGAATAATAGATGGAAACTATATTTCAAGAATGGTGCAAACGATGGTAAAATTCATTGGTTATCTTTAATCAACTCTATGATATTGGTTTCATTGTTGTCTGGAATCGTTGGTGCTGTATTGATCAGAACTTTGAATCGTGATATTCAAACTTATAACCAAGTTGATCAATTCGTTTCTGAAATCGAAATTGATCAAAAGGATTCAAATCTGAACTCTGGTTGGAAATTACTTATAAATGATGTTTTCAAATCTCCACAGAATCCATTTTTATTATCTCAATTAGCTGCATCAGGTGTACAGGTTTTCTTTACCATTATTGGAGTTTTAATTATTTCCACATGTGGATTATTAGGACCAAATATTAGAAATAGTGTGCTAAGTTGTGCTTTAGGATTATTCATCATTGGTGGGTTTGCTGCAGGTTATTCTGGTATGAAATTCTATAAAAATTTCACCAATCAATCTTTTGTATCAAATCCTTTAAAATGTTATATAATGTTTGGAGGTTTGCTACCATTTTTAGTTTTGATATCAACTTTAACTTTAAACTCTATAGTTTGGGCTAAAGATTCTTCAGTTGCATTACCATTTGGTACAGTTGTTTTATTAATTTTATTTTTCCTGGTTTTTGAAGTTCCTTTATCAATCTTGGGTGGTATTTATGGAAATCGTGCTGAATCAATCAGCTACCTAATCAATAATAATAATAGTAATATTACTACTACCAATACTAGCAATAATACTTTCCCAACAAAACCAATTGGTCAACAACCAAAATTTTTAAAATATCAATTTGCCATTCCAATTTTTGGTTTAATTCCATTTGGTACAATTTATGTTGAATTATTATTTCTATTTAGATCCATTTGGTTGGAGAAAACTTCATTTTATTACATGTATGGATATTTATTATTTACAATTTGTTTATTAACGGTTGTTATAATTGAAAGTGTGATTGTGGCAATTTATTTATCTTTAAGTTATGGAGATTATAGATGGCAAGAACGTTCTTTCATAATTGGATCAAGTGTTGCTTGGTATATTGAAACTTATTCAATTTATTATTTTATGACAAGTTTGAATGTTACTGATTTTTCATCAATTATTTTATTTTTTTGTTATACCACAATTTTATCTATATTGATAGGTTTAGCAACCGGTTCATTAGGTTTATTTTCAGCATCAATTTTCATCAACAAAATTTATGGTGCTGTTAAATCTGATTAAGTTTGTTCATACACATATACTGTCACACAATTTAAATACAAAAAAAAAAAAAAAAAGAAAAAAACACTAACACTTTATACATTACATTACAAACCCTGTTTAATACTTGCATATTCACTCACGAAAAAAAAACACTGACAAGGTTTTTACATATATTTTTCGTCAAATTTAGTTCGTTTTATAGAACGCTAAAATAAGATTAAAAAGAGTTCATTTTTCAGCTTTTAATTCTTTTTTTGTTTAATGATTATGATTCTATCTCCGTTCTACAGATTGATATGATTGTAGTAATGGAAATTAAATAAACCAAAAAAAAAAAAAACAGATGTTTATTCGAACTATTTCATTACTCTTATGTTAACGTTATTGTTCAGCCGACTGAGGTTGAGACTGGTTGTTTTGACGATTGTTATGATATGGACGACGTTGGTTGTTGTTTCTATTGTTGTAGTTATTATTATTATTGTTGTTGTTGTTGTTATAGTTTCTATTTCTGTTATAGTTGTTGTTATTATGTCTGTGATCATTGCTTCTGTCATTATTTCTATCACGTCTGTCATAATTGTTGTTGTTGTTATTGTTTCTGTTCTTTTGGTAACGCTGATCCTGGTTCTGGTTTATATTAGCCTTGATGACATTTATCAGCTGCTCATTGAGTCTGATGTCTCTAATGTCTCTACCTTTTATATATATTTCAGACAATTTCAAGAATTTCTCACCATCCTGTAAAAAAAAAGGTTAGTATTAACACTTCCACATTCATCAGCAAATTAAATCAGACATACACTGCTTGTCTCAATGACATCTACTAAAGTTAAATTCATCCAGAAATCAACTTCTTGAAGAACACCGTTGTATGTAGTTCCATGTTTCAAAGTAACCATCACTGGCTGGTTTCTGACTGCTGCTAAAGCATACAAAGGAAGCTAAAAAGAATTAGAAAAAAGGGTGTTATTATACATGGTAGCGCTGCGAGTATTTTTAATATTTACTCACCACCATCTTGCTGAATCTTGACCAGAATTTGGTTGTTTTGCTGTGTTTCAAACAGTTGCGAAATTTCAATTATTTTTGATTTTTGAGAAAGAAAAAAAAAAATTAAACAGAAAAAAACGAGTTTCGAGGGTCAGAAATTGCCTAAAACGGTAAATTCCGAGGGTAGATTTGGGCTAATTATTTGAATAACTCTTGCAATAGAGCTAATTGAACGCTGTGAAAAAGTGATTGTATAATACTAGTCTTTCTATTTTCAAAGAGCCTACTTTCATCTTTTTATCTTGCCAATTGACTTTGAAAAATCAGCAAAAAAAGTGTTTATTTTGCCCATTTCCTAAAACAGATTTATTGGAACAACGAAAATTATGAAACTAAACGCGTAAAATCAGTCTTCAAACAACAACTTCCCACACGCTCTCGTCGCTGGGTCAAGAGCTCCACCACTTTTCTGACTGCCACCACTGCTACTGCGCACTGTTGAGGAGCACACACACGAGGCTATTTTTTTTTCCTGGCAAATCAGACCATTATTCACCACTCCAGCACGCGTTAGATCTGCTTTGTTCCCATAAATTGTCAGATCCATACCCTCAACCATGGCTAACGACCTCTATATCACCACCTATTCGAACGTGAGTTTATTTCATTGTCATCTTCCTGTTGTATTTCTAGCTAGGAGGTCAAAGTTCTTAATTACTAACGTACAACTGTACAACAGAACGATGTTTACGAATGTTTTATTGATGATGTGCCTCTGATGAGAAGATGTGAAGATGATTTCGTCAATGCAACACAAATATTGAAAGCGGCAAAGTTCCCAAAGGCTCATAGAACAAGAATCCTGGAGAAAGAAGTGCAGATTCACGAACATCAAAAAGTTCAAGGTGGTTATGGAAGATATCAAGGGACTTATGTCCCACTGGATTTTGCCAGACAATTGGCTCACAAATACAATATCACCGATGAAATGGCTCCTATCCTATCTTATGTCCCTGGCCCAAATAATTCTTTGGAAAGAAGAACTAAAGGTGGTAAAACTGCTCAAGATTCACCTTCAAATAAACCAAAAAGAATTTACAACACTAAAAGAAGAAGAGCTGCTGCCGCGGCTGCTGAAGCTGAAGCTCAAGCTCGACAGAATGCTAGCTCTGTAAACATATATGACCAGTCAACTCCTTTACAACAGGCCCCACAGCTAAGACAAATGCATTCTTTTAATAATTCACAATCTGATTCTTCTGCTTTTTGGCAACAACAACAACAACAGCAGCAGCAGCAGCAGCAGCAACAGCCACAACAACAATTCCAGCCAGTTGGATTGCAACCACCACCTCAATTTCAAAACCAGATACCTACACAACCTTATATGTATCATCCTCAACAAAGCAATTTTACTGTATCTGCACCAAATTTAGGCCAAATGCCTCCACAACAATTGCCCTTACATCAATCATTTATTCATCAACAACAACAACAACAGACATTGCAAATTCCACAACAACAGCAATCTCAATTGCAATTACAACAACAATTACAACCTGCTCAG
>JAJMAV010000043.1:0-25908 GCA_030565045.1 Starmera caribaea
TCTGGCACCCACAGCGACAGTGCCATTCTCTTCTCCGTCTCTGACTATGGAAATTGTCAACTGTCAAGGTTTCAAACAAAATCAAAACAAAATATGTAAAACGATTTTAAAATAATTTTTGGTATTGAATATCAACCTATTCAACATCAGCGCCAGCGGCCCTAGAAACCGAACTCGTTGAACAACATGGAACAGAACAATGATGTGCCCCACAGAGAGGGCCAGGAACCCTTTGAGATTGATCTTGACCAGGCAATGAATGTGTACCCGCGTGAAGAAGTTATCATTCCAGTCGATGAGGAACCAAATTTCCACCAGCAGCTGCTAGAACAGCAACAAGGTTCACAGCCAGTGCAGCAGGAGATTTTCCAATTCTCACAAAGACTGGAATCTCCAGAACAGATACAGCACCCGCAATTTGTGTACCCACCACCGATCCAGCAGATCAATTTGGATGCGCAACCTGGAGATTTGGTATTCACCAACAGCCAAAATGTAAACAACATTGCTGCTGACACCAACAACTCAGCGCCGGAGACACCACCGCAGCAGATCACTACTGGGTTTGAGGTGGCGAAGCAAGAATCAAACACAACTACAATGGACGATATCAGAAGTATACGGAGAAGCTTAGCAACTGAAACAAAAACACCAACAGAATATACTTTGCATATAGTGTTTACGCAGTTCGTTAGACACGCAGAGAGGAAACTAAATATGTGTCTCAGTTATCCTTTAGACTCGGAACCACCAATTGTTGACCTTTTAGCTGAAGGTATTGATCCTACTTTTGACAAGATTGTGGCCTCTTTGGGCTATATCTCTAAGAAAAATCCTAAACCTGTTATTGATTCAGTTATGTACTGGAGAAAATCCAAAGCAGAAGTAGCATCTATGGCAGCCGATGAGGTTGATAAAGCAGTCAATAGCTTGAAAGAGTATAAAGAAAATTCAAGCTTTAAAAGAACACATTCTCATACCTCAAGTACTGTCAGCAGGTTCTCTCATAAAAGGAATAACTCATCAAAATCAACCGTTAACACCATTGCAGATTCCAAACTATCACAGCTAGAACATCAAGTACAAATGTCGCGAGACACTGCTATACAAGGTGAAAGAAAGTCCTCAATTAGTATTTACATACTATGCAGGGTTTTAATTGAAATTGTTAAACAAGTTGATTTTGAATCTACAGATGATGATTTAGGAGATAAATTAGAGGAAATTGTTTTTGCACAATTAAGAAGTACAGATCCAATTCAAATCTCTTCAAGTATTATCAGATCTGCCAGTTGGAATTTAATTGCAGAATTGTTAGGTTACATGTCAGAAAAAAGATTTTTAAGTGTTAGTGATAGATTTATTGCTGAACTTGAAAAAATTCCACCAAATGTCCCTAAAGAAATTGAACCATCTATTCACTTGCTAATCCATGGTATGAGATACCTCAGATTCAAAAGTTATCCACCTGAAGATTTTGAAGAAAGTGCTGATTTTTTACTTTCAGTATCCAAATTTTTCAATTTGACAAGAAGTCATTCAATTAGATTAGCATATTCTCAAGTTTTAACCTATTTGCTACTTCCATTAGCTGAATCTTTGACAGCAGAAGTAAATCATCCAACCTGGGTCGAAGCTATCACAAAGCTTTACAAAATTTCATATCACGTTGATTTTAATAACGCTGGTTGGACCACTAACTTGACTCTATTGATCTCTGTTTTATGTGTTTCTCCAAATGAATTATTTTTATCCAAATGGTACAAGTTGGTAGAAGCAATGATTAAAACTTTCAAATCTAAACAAACAACACAAGATGAAAAAGCTGTAATTGTCACTGGAATTTCAAGAATGATCTGGGTTTATCTTTTCAGATGTACTGAATCTCTAAATAACACAACAAGAAAAATTGACACTATTATCAGATCTCTTCTTTTTGTTAAAGGCAAATCAGGGTGGACTGCTGATGACATTGAAATCATTCTACCATTTGTTCAAATTTTCAGAGCAACCGGCTTTGCTGCTCATGGTGCAACAATGGAAAATTATATTATACCTTTGATCAAGTCGAGTTTCAATGGCCATACAATTGATAACATTCAACATGAAAAAATTGTTTTAGCTATAAGGTCATATATTGCAATTTTAGCCGATGAAGAAAGGCCTGAATTCCCAGAAAACAATGATACACTTTCAGATCCAGATATCAATTTAGAGATTAAAGATGGTTATCATGAAGAAATTTGGAAATATATTGATTCTTTATTAGTTTTGCTGGACAAAGCCGTGGGATCTTCTCATAGCCCACAGAATCAAAACGGTCAATCTCAAAATTCAACAAGTACTCCATTTTACTATGGTCCCAAATCACCATTCAGTGGATTTAGATTTGGTTCTGAATTGAATGTTCAACTAAGTAAAGCTTTAAATTCTCAACTATTTGCTGTTGCTATTGAAGCAATCCCATGGACAATCCAAGGTTATTCTAAAAATATTATAGAGCTTTTATGCAGAAATTCTTTACACACTGATATCAATGTTGCCAAAGCTTCAAGAGATTCGTTGAAATTGTTGGTCTCTAAGAAAAATCCTCATAATATGATCACATATTTTGCTAAGTTTGCATTCAGTTTTGATGAAAGATCAAGTTATTCTGAGGATTATGTTATATCTAAGGAGTTGTTGAGATTATACTATGAATTACTGGAGTTTTGGTTATCTTCAATCCAAAGTAACAAAGTCGTTAAAACAGTTAATGAAAATGGCGAAGAGGATGAAGAGCGAAAACTTGAAAATGAGTTACAATGGAAAAATACAATTACTGTGATTGAAGAGGTTGAAGGTCATGGTTTATTTTTTTTATCTTCTCAAGATTTTGAAATCAGAAAAATTGGTATTTCAATTTTAAGGATCGTGGAATTGTTTGATCAAGCGTTATATGACCAAACTAAACCAAAAGGTTCACAGAAAAAGAAACTTAAACATAGAAGATCGAATTCAAAATTTGCTGCTGATATTGGTACCAGAGTCTATTTTATCTTACAGTCAACAGATTTCTACAAATTAATAAATGCTCAGAAGCAGACTTTAAGTGTTGCTGAACGTTCTAGGTTATCAAAACTTACTGCAAAACAACGTCGTGATGTTTTAATTAGAATTGCCGAATCAGATTATGGTGTTGATTCAGCTCTCTGGTTTAGAGTTTTCCCTAAAATTTTGACTCTGTGTTTTGAAAGATGTCCAATAACTATGGCATTATGTCGCTCAATCGTTTGTACACGACTAGTGCAAATTCATGATCCAATTTTGGAAATTGCTAAAACTGGTAAAGCTAGTGATAAGGCAACCCAAGGCCATGCTGAAGTTTTAATTGAACAATGGAAATTGTATTTGATTGTTGCCTGTACTTCTTTGACTTCAACGAATGAACAGAGATTACATATTCCAAACTCTGTCACAAATTCACACAAAAAGAAGAAATCTCAACAGCTGTTAACCATTCAACATAGTACTATTACCAGTGCCAGAAGTGTTTTCAAACTTACACTGAGCTTATTAAGCAACTCAAATCAATCAATTAGAGATGCTATTTACTCTGGATTGAGCTGTATGAATGTCAATATTTTCAAAACTTTTATTGAGTCTGTGGAACCTATTTTTACAAAATGGGAAAATCAGATGGATAGACCAATTGAAACTGAAGATAGCCTTTCAAGAATTGAAGTTGTTCACATTTTGAGCACTGTTAGTAAATTTGTTGAAGATGATTCAATTGTTAATGATGAATGGATGATATCAAGATTGATCAATTTTATCAAAATTATTAGATTATTCTTATCACAACCTAATATTCAAGTTCTGTTTGAATATCAAAAATTTCGTCGTTACTTTTGTGGTTTTTTGGAGAATGTTTTCAATGGTTTACACAAGAATGGAACAGCTGATAAGTGGTTACCATTTGAAGCCAGAGTTTCTTGTTTCACTTTTTTGAAAGAATGGTGTGGTTATGGAAAATACGCCACAATAACAAAGAACAGATATTTAGAGATGTCAGCAAATTATGCCAACACACAAGCAAGCTCTGCTATTAATTCTGCTATTGAATTTGAGAAGCAGTATTTGAGTATGGCTTCTACCAATTGTATGGTTGCCTTATTGAATGGTAAAATCAAAGAGTTGAGAGGTCAAACTGTGTTAAAATTTGATTTAACTACTTTGTTGTCTTGGATCGACTCATTGCTCAATTCATCCAATGATAGAATTGTAAATTTGGCTAAAAAAGCATTGAGAAGTTTATTCAAATATAATCCAGGCGATGAAGATCTATTTTCTCAGATTTATGACAAATGCATAATTGATCAAAAAGTTACGATGATTGAAAATTATTATGTTAACATAGCTCAAGGATTGATTGAATCAAAGGAATATCCTTTGAAGAAGCATCAAGTGCTATTATTTGCACTCTATGGATGTGGTTTCAATAATTTTGAGATTAGATCAAACTCTATGAAGCTTCTTATCGATGCTGAGCATAGATTTTTTGGTTCAGATTTAGTAGGTGCATATACGGAAAGAGTTTTGAATAACAATAAGACAATTTATAAAAGAGCATTATTGGAAATTGCTACTTATTTTGCTTCTGCATTTCCAGATGAAAACATGTTTTTAATTTCCACATTAACCAAACATTTCCATATTGTTAGTTTTGAGGCAAGAAGAGACATTTTAACCATTTTAATGCCTTGGTTACAAACTGTTGAGCTAAAAGTCACTGATGATGAAATTGATATCAACTCTTATATGGTTCTTACCAACTTATTCGAAATCACAGTCAAATTCTCAGACAGTATTCCAAATGAAATTGAAGCTTTATGGATGTCCTTAGGAAATGGTGCAAATATGAGGAACGTTAATGCAATATTATTGTTTGTTATAAATACTAGCATTGTGAAAAGAAATCCATTGTTTGTCGAATTTTGCAGCAAAGTTTTGGTTTATTTGTCGACTTCAAGTGTTGTTTTATCAAATTCACTCATTGGATATATTCAGCCTAAACTTATGGTTCCTCCACTTGCAACCCCATATGAGCCACCAGTTAATGATAAGTCATTACCTTATGTTGCTGATTTATGGAAATCTTTTGGTTTTGCAGGCAACGATGCAGTTTTTTCATTAGGTCAATTGGCATTAATTTTTTTATCAGATTTATTTGTTATTCCAAAAGAATCATTGAATGGTAAAATTCCGTTATTATTACACATATCATTTGTTCTTTTAGATCATTATTTACCAGTTGTGCAAGAAGCTGCTGCTAAAATGATTGTTTATTTATTAAGTACAGTCACTGAACATCCAAAATTAGAAGAAACTAAGAACATGATAAGGTATAATCAAAAATCTTTATGGGTTTATGATGATTTGAATAATGATAAGGGTGGTGCCCGTTCTCCAAAAGACATGGATTTATTGGTAAGATATATCTTAGAAATTTTCAGTGTATCACAACCAAACTTACAAAGTGAATGGGGAAGAGTTGCTTTATCTTGGGCCACCACTTGTGCTGTGAGACATATTGCCTGTCGTTCTTTTCAAGTTTTCAGATCATTGTTGTCATTCTTGGATCAGAGTATGTTAAGAGATATGTTACATCGTTTATCAAATACCATTTCTGATGAAACTCAAGATATACAAGGATTTTCAATGCAAATATTGATGACTTTGAATGCCATCACTTCTGAATTAGATGCTGAAAAGTTGATTGATTTTCCACAATTGTTTTGGTGTACTGTTGCTGCCTTGAATACAATTAATGAACATGAATACATTGAGTTGTTGTCAGTTTTATCCAAATTCTTGTCGAAAATTGATTTAGATTCTGAAGACACAGTTTCTTGTTTGGTTTCAACCTTTCCATCAAACTGGGAGGGTAAATTTGAAGGTATACAGCCAATAGTGATGATTGGTTTGAGATCATCCTTGTCCTGGGAACCTTCATTGAAGTTATTGGATCGTCTTAACAAACTGAAGGATAGTGATATAATTGCTGGTGGTAAAACAAGATTGCTGTTTGCTTTGTTAGTAAATTTACCAAGGTATTTACATGCTTTGGATGAAGAGGACTTGTCAGAGGAAATTATTGAATCAGCAAATACTTTGATCGATATGGCAAATAGAAATGGAGAAAGTAGTTTATCTAGACTTCTTGATTCATTCTCCAAGAACAAATTTAGAAGTAAAGATGATTTTTTAAGTCAAGCCATTAGTTACATTTCATTGAATTATTTACATCAATATAGTGGTCAGATTGTTATTTTTTTGCTTGGTCTATTATCAAATAAATTAGATATGGTTAAAATTGAAACGATGAATATTTTGAAATTGTTATTTCCAAAGGTTGATTTTTCTGAACCTCAGTTCCAAGGATGTGGAGCTGATTTGATTTCTCCATTATTAAGATTGTTACTGACTCCATTAGCCGAACAGGCATTGGAAGTACTAGATGAAACTACTAGCATTTCTGGCTCTAAATTAGATAAGGATATTCTAAGAATGAGTTTGGGTAATAAGACCGTGAAGAAAGATTATGAGAGTACTGTCACATTATTTGGTGTTCCAGAGGAATCTGGTTGGTCAATACCTATGCCCGCAATTACAGCTGTTACTACAAGAAGTAATGTCCATGCAGTTTATTTATCTTGTGTTGCTTTAGTTGAAAATGAAACATCAGAAAATCCAGAAGAACAAGAACAAATCAAATTTCACATGGAAGAATACAATTATCAATCTCATGAACAATCAGATGAAAATGTTGATACAACATCAGTTGTTGAAGGTACTGAAGGTTCATTAAGTCATATGTGGGCAGAATTAGATAACTTGGACTCATTTTTCACTAAAGATGCGGAAACTTATTCAAATTTTTCTGAAAATACAAATGATGGTCATCTACGTTCAACATCTGTGGATACAAGATATAGCAATACTGATTCATTAACACCATTTGAAAGCGCTCCGCAAATCTATGATAAGAAAGTGTCTGTTATATTGAATAGAAGTTTAGCAAGAACACCATCAAATTCATCATTTAAGACCTCATTAGCAGATTCATTTGGAAATGGAAGTTTGAGTCCAACTCATAATTTGAGATTTGGAGGTAATGCAAGAGATTTGAGAAGTAGAAATTCATTGAATACTTTAAATGCTGGAATTGGGGGTAACCCAATCACTATTAATAGTGGTATTTATAACTATCAAGCACGTCATCATGGAGGAAAAATAGGAGAACAGGGAAATATTTCAAATCCAAGCACACCTAATTTACCGTATAATAGAGCTATTGGAAGTAGATCACCAGAGTTGAAAACAGAAGATTTATTTAAAGTTGATGGATTAATTGGACCTCCAACAATCAGGAAACGTAATAGATTTACAGCAGCGCCTGGGTATTTAAGCAATTGGTCTCAAAGTTCACCAAGTCATAAGAGTAATAGTGCCATGACAAGTCCAAGCAGTACACCAACATCAAGATCAATCCGTGATATGTCATTTTTAAGTAGAGAGAAGAGATTTTTCCAACATGATTATAAGAATAATCATTCTAGTGTTAATGGGAGTCATCCTGGGTCCAGCAATGCAGGAAGTTCTTTGAACAATAATAGTTCCACTAATTTGAATAACATCACTGAAAACAGTTCATCTGAAAATAACTAATTGCCCCATATGATTCATTAAGACATTTTGAGAGAAATAATAGTAATACATGTATGAAGTATATCAATTGAAGTGCTCTTGTAGTTTATTGTTCCATTGAATTGGAATATATTATACAACATAAAAAATCTATTTACAACCAACTCATTGGAACAAGAATTAAACCAACAAAAAAAAAATGAGTCTAATTTTGTAATTTCTAGTTCTGATTTTGCTTATATGTCATGAGATTTTAGAATGAAGAGTTTGTGCAAACATAATCATACACGAGTCAAACCATAAATCATCTTACCAGTTTCATCATAGGTAACTTTACGGTTTCTTTTGTTATCACGTAAGGTAGTACCATATCTGAAACCAACTTCACCAACTTTAGCTTTTTTGAAAATCAAACCACTACGTTCATTTGGACCTTTCTTAGCAATGAAAATATCATCATTTTCACCTTTAGCAGATTTAGATTTTTGTGCAGATAAATCAACTGGAGCAGATAATCTTGCTAAAGTTTCAGCAGCAGGTTCTAAACCTAAGACTTCGGCAGCATCGACTGGACCGAAAGGTTCTGCTTCAGCAACAGTGACAAAACCACCTTTAAGTGTTTTCTTTGGAATTGGGACTTCTGTTAGGTTATCTGGTGTGGTTTTGGTATTGAATAATGGGAATGCTTTGTATAAAGTGTTGTTAAAAGCTAGTAAATCTTCAGTGATTAGATTCTAAATTGATGTTAGTATTCTATTGTATGGTAACACATTTTCAAATACAAAAAGAAAAAACAATGAAACAAAAGAACAAGCAGAAATTGAAATGATTCTCAGTGCAAATATTTGTAACCATGAAATTGTCTTAAAGACTAATCGAGTTTTTTTAAAATAGTCTCATCATAAAATCATTTGTAAATTCTGCTTGCCCTAAATTGTTTCGATTATTTTTTCCTTTTTTCTTTTCTGTTCATAAAACTCACTTTTTCACTCCATTTCTTCTCAATCTCTACTAGTTCAGCAATAGCTTCAACTCTTGAAATTTTCAATTGATATTCAATGGCAACATCTTGAGCGTGTAAACCTTGAACTTTAATTTTTCTGTGAATTTCTATACGATCTTTCTCGCTCACTTGAGTGGCAGTTTCACATGCTGGATTCTGTGGGAATGGCGCTAGAGGGTTCAGGAATCTGTCTCTTCTATTGTTACCTTCTTCACGCAATGGTTTACCGAAAAAATCTAGTTTTGCATTTGTTTTAGGATCCACCAGAGGTTGACCTCCGTCCTGTCTTGGTGTTATATAATTTGGGATGTGGTTTTCAGGGAGCTTGTTGTACTTGTTCTGCACGTATTCACCTTTGTAGTTCTTCTTACCCAAGAACAAGTCTAGCTGGTATTGGAAATTTGTACGTTTTTCTTTACTACCTTTTGGCAGTCTTCCTAGGATTGGGCCTCTGTAGGCCTGTGGGTACGACAGTCTTCTTCTGGAAAAAAAACGCACATGTGTGAGTGACGCTGTCTGTGTCTTCTGTGCACTGGCTTGGGAGAACATCTTCTGCTGCTGTTCGATGTTGGTCAAAACATGAATTCAAAGTGAAAAAAAGTGAAAAATCGACGAAAGAAAAAAAAACCTTCCAATCTCAAAGTTACCCTGCTTAAATTTCAAGATTTGTGATGTTTCAGCAACTTCAAAAGGCTGTTCTTAGGAAGACTGTAAAGCAGTGTATACCAGCTACTATTCGATTGATGCTCCAGCCTTTCAAATTGTTTTTAAATGGTCAAAATAGCATGTTGTTCCACTGTTTACAAAAATACCGGAGTGTGGCCGTACCGTGGCGTATCATTAATTCCATGGATAACTCTGTCAATTGGAATGATATTGGAGTCAGAGTAAATGGGTTGGATAGCTGTTCACTCATGAGCTTTAGCAGATCTTTACTCCTCTTTTTCAAACCAAAATAAACTCCAAAATTCCACCAAAAACTCGATATGCCAACATCGGCCTATTAATTCTTCAAAAAATTTTTTTTTATGTATTTCAGTCATAATCACTAAATTTCAATTCTTGATCTAATTCTTCTCCAATTTCCTCAACTTCAACGTTTTGAGTTCTGCGAATTAGCTGCTTATCATCAACAATGCTTTCCAGAAACACTTCCAGAAGAAACTTCTCAGCTCTCTCCAAAAATTTGGAGAAAAAGCTAAACAAATATTCCAACATCATCACCCAACCAAAAGATCAAGGTGCTTCCCAGGCCATGTTGTTTGCCACTGGTTTCAAACAAGAAGATTTCAGTAAAGGTCAAGTTGGTGTCGGTTCCGTATGGTGGTCCGGTAACCCATGTAACATGCATTTATTAGACTTGAACAACAGATGTTCTGAATCTGTCAAGAAAGCAGGTTTGATGCCAATGCAATTCAACACCATTGGTGTCTCAGATGGTATTTCCATGGGTACTAAAGGTATGAGATACTCTTTACAATCAAGAGAAATTATTGCTGATTCTTTTGAAACCATCATGATGGCTCAACATTATGATGCTAACATTGGTATTCCATCTTGTGATAAAAACATGCCTGGTGTCTTAATGGCCATGGCTAGACACAACAGACCTTCTATCATGGTTTACGGTGGTTCCATTAAACCAGGTCATCCAAGTTGTGGGTCTGAAAAAATTCCAGAAAACATTGATGTTGTTTCTGCTTTCCAATCTTATGGTCAGTACATCTCTAAACAAATTAATGAAGAAGAAAGAATGGATATTGTTAAACATGCATGTCCAGGTGCAGGTTCTTGTGGTGGTATGTACACTGCTAACACCATGGCCTCTGCTGCTGAAGTTTTAGGTATGACCATGCCAAACTCTTCATCTTCAATTGCTGTTTCTAAAGAAAAATTAAATGAATGTGACACCATTGGTGACGCTATTAAACATTTAATCGAATTAGATTTGAAACCAAGAGATATCATGACCAAGGAAGCTTTCAAGAACGCGATAACTTATGTCATTGCCACTGGTGGTTCTACAAATGCTTGTTTACATATGATTGCCATTGCTCATTCTGCTGGTGTTGATTTAACTTTAGATGAATTCCAAGCTATCTCTGATAAGACTCCATTATTAGGTGATTTCAAACCTTCTGGTAAATATGTTATGGCTGAATTAGCTCAATATGGTGGTACTCAAGCAGTCATGAAATACTTGTTGAATGAAGGTTTCTTAAACCCAGATACTTTAACTGTTACTGGTAAAACTTTAGGTGAAAACGCTGCTGCTTCAGAAGGTTTACCAGCTGGTCAAGATATTATTAAACCTGTCTCCGCACCAATCAAACCAAGAGGTCATTTACAAGTCTTGTATGGTTCTTTAGCTCCAGGTGGTGCTGTTGGTAAAATCACTGGTAAAGAAGGTACTTATTTCAAAGGTACTGCCAGAGTTTTCGAAGAAGAAGCTGGCTTCATTCATGCTTTAGAAAACGGTGAAATTAAGAAAGGTGTTAAAACCGTGGTTGTCATTAGATATGAAGGTCCAAAAGGTGGTCCAGGTATGCCAGAAATGTTAAAACCTTCTTCTGCTTTAATGGGTTATGGTTTAGGTAAAGATGTTGCCTTATTGACCGATGGTAGATTTTCTGGTGGTTCCCATGGTTTCTTAATTGGTCACATTGTCCCAGAAGCTGCTCAAGGTGGTCCAATTGCTTTAGTTAAAGATGGTGATGAAATTGTTATTGATTCTGATAACAACAAAATTGATTTGTTAGTCACTCCTGAAGAATTAGCAGAAAGAAGAAAACAATGGGTTGCTCCAGCCCCAAGATACACCAGAGGTACTTTATCCAAATACGCTAAATTGGTTTCTGATGCTTCTCGTGGTTGTGTCTTAGATGCTGATGAGTAAATTATCTAATTCAATTCAATTCATTTTAATTGAGATTTTGTTTTTTTTATAGTGTCCATTCAAGAAAGGACTGTTCATAGTTAGAATTGCAGTTGCATCTGCAGAATTATTTATTTATTACTGTCATGTTATTATTTATACAAACCAGAGGGAATTGGTTGGATTATAATTATTTTTTTTTTATATTAGAAGTTCTTACATTACATTTTATTTTACAGCTATACTATTTTTTATTTTATTTTATTTTATTTCATTTCACAATATTGTTTATTTAAAATGGGTGCATCTGTGGCTGGAAGCTCACATCACCCTCAACTATATACAAGTCGTCTCACCAAGTGAGTAACTTTGATCTTGTGCTGTAGTACATTTCAAATAATGTAAATTTTTAACTTACCCGCCTGGAGCTCATCGCTTCATAAAAATATTTTTTTTGCCAGTATGGAAAGATATTGAACTTCTTCTCTCTGATTTACAGTTACGATTATAACCAGTGTTCTAGTGTTGAAGTTGCAGTTGTTCTTATAGATCTTTGAATTAATGTCCGCTGAAGCTATTTTTATTGGTGCCAACAGACAGGAACACGTTGCAGACATCCATCCAGCAAAAGAAATCCTTGCATTTGGTGCTGGAAACACAGTTGCATTATGGAATACATCTACAAACAGCTCTAAAGGTGTATACCACACTTTGAAAGGTCATAAAGGTGAAGTCACATGTGTACGTTTTGTGGATAACTACAATTACTTGATCACAGGTGCTGAAGATTCCACAGTTATTGTTTGGAGATTTGATAGTGAACAATCTGTTTTCTTACAAAAACATCAAGTTTTAACAGATCATAGTGAATCTATTATTGCTATCTATACATTTGAAAACTATTTCACAACTTCAGATTCTACTGGTAAAGTAACCATTTGGAAATTGAATGGCTCAGATTTCGCCAAAATCCATGAATTCTCATCACCAATTGGATTATTACCATTGACACTTGCCATTCAAGAAATTAATACCAATGAATTTGTCATTGCAGTTGGTGGTAGTGGATTCAAGATTTTTGTTTATTCATTCACAATGGACAAAAACCTACTGGAAAATTTCCAACAAGTTGCAGCTTTAGAAGGTCATGAAGATTGGGTTAAAACAATGGATTTCAAAAAATTATCCGATGGTGATTTCCTATTAGCAAGTGGATCTCAAGATCGTTATATCAGACTTTGGAGAATCAGAATTAATAACTTGATTGATAATTCAGATGAAGATGAAACTAAATTGACATTATTAAGTAACAAACAATATAAATTTAACATTCAAGACACTAAAGTGGCAATTAATTTTGAAGCCTTGATCATGGGTCATGATGACTGGATCTCATCCATCAAATGGCATGAATCTGAATTAAAACTATTAGCATCAACTGCAGATACAGCTTTATTAGTTTGGGAACCAGATGAAGTTTCTGGAATTTGGATTTGTGGAACAAGATTAGGTGAGTTGTCTCAAAAAGGTGCATCTACAGCCACTGGTAGTTCTGGTGGATTTTGGGCTTCTACTTGGTATACTGATTCCAATGGTTCACAACATATTTTAACCAATGGAAGAACCGGTTCTTGGAGACATTGGATCAGTACTGATGGGGAAAATTGGGAACAAATATTAGGTGTCACTGGTTGTATTAAGAAATGTACTGATTTATGTTGGTCATTAAATGGTGAATATCTATTAGCAACTTCATTGGATCAAACCACAAGATTATACTCCCAATGGAAACTGAACAAAGATGGCAGTGAGAGATCTGGAAAAAAAGTTACATGGCAAGAATTTGCAAGACCTCAAATCCATGGTTATGATATGATTGCTGTTTCCACACTATCAGACTCAAGATTTATCTCGGGTGGTGATGAGAAGATCTTGAGATCATTTGATGAACCAAAAGGTGTTGCTCAATTACTTAACAAATTTTGTGGAATTAAATCAGATTCTATTGAAGTGATGCCAGATTCTGCTGCATTACCAGTTCTAGGTTTATCCAACAAAGCCAATAACGATATAGACCAAGAAGTGCATGAAAAAGATCATCAATTGAAAGAAACTGCTGAAACCAACAACATTTCTTATGAAACATTATCCTCGCTAGAATTACCACCATTTGAAGATCATTTACAAAGACACACATTATGGCCAGAAATCGAGAAATTGTATGGACACGGTTATGAAATCATTTCTGTTGACACTTCAGCAGACAAGCAATTGATTGCCACTACTTGTAGATCCAATACTCAACAACATGGAGTCATTAGAATTTTTGATTCAACCACTTGGTTGGAAATTAAACCAAGTTTGAAATTGCATAATTTGACCGTGACAAGAGTCAAATTCTCACCAGATAACAAATATTTATTATCAGTTTCAAGAGATCGTCAATTTGGTATTTGGGAAAGAGACTTCAATAAGAACGAATTTAAATTGATTGATTTCAATGAAAAAGCACATTCAAGAATCATATGGGATTGTGCCTGGTCTCCTGAAGAGTACGGCCACTTTTTCATCACAGCATCGAGAGACAAATCTTTCAAATTATGGAACTTCAACACTGAAATCAAAACCACAGAGCTCATATTGACTGAAAAACTAGAATCTCCAGTTACTGCTGTGGACATCCACAAGAAAATCGTTAAGAACAAACTGATTATTTCTGTAGGTCTGGAAGACGGATGCGTGCTCATCTACACCTATGATAAAGAATCAAAGAATTTGACTAAAGTTCATGAGATTGCTAAAGATTTGGTTCCAGCAGACAGAATTTCCAGACTAAGTTGGTCAACTCTCATGGGAGAAAAACTCACTTTGGCTACAGCTGCTTTTGACCATTCCACTCGTCTTTTCAGTGTGGATACACAACTCTTTTAGATAGATTATTTTTCCACTTATTTATTTCAATTCATTTCATTGTAGTCTAGCACCTTCAGCAGCAGCAGGTCTAGAAATGATGCCAAAATTTTATGTGAAGATAAAATTTCTCCATATTGAATTATTTCAAAAGAAGAAGTTTTCGACACCAGAACCAGTTGAGTTGGGCTGTCAAGACGACAATTCAGTGGAAGGAGAACTGGTGATCAGTCAATTGAGAGTTCAGACAAGTTAGAAAGACAGCATCATTTCATAATCCGAGCACATTTTTAGAGTACATTATTAATTCACAAAATGCAAAGCAACATCCTATCCATATTCACACTGCTGTTGCACAAGATAAAGAGAGCAAGATCTTTTTTAGGATTGTCACTTGTAATAGTGCTAGTCATGTACTACACTTTCCTCAATGAAAGTAATGATCTGAACCAAATAGCAGTGGGAAAAGACTTGCCAAAAGTCACCACGGATAAAGTGAAGAATCCACCAGTATTGGCCAATTCAGTACAAGATGTTGTTGAAATTACAGAGCCACTCAAACAAGAAGAGAAAATTGAGAAGAACAAGTATTATCCACTTTTAGATCTAGAATTTCAAAGAACTAAAATTGCTGGATTCAAGATTCCAAGTGCATACTTTGATAACCAACACAAAGTTAAATTGAAACAAAACAGAAAGATTTTATACTCAGTTGGCAAAGAAAACTATTATAATTTACCGAGAATTGAGGTACCACCAAATTATCCAAAGATCCAAACAAAAAAATTTACTGATGGTGGAGCTAAAGTTGAATCAAAGTTAAGTAAAATTAGAGCTACATTCAGGAAAAGTTGGGAATTGTATTCAAAAACTGCTTATGGCCATGATGAGGTGCTTCCAATCAGTAAGAAATTTGATGATCCATTTAATGGCTGGGCTGCAACTCTCGTTGATTCATTAGACACCCTTTATATGATGGGCGAGAAACAAGAATTTGCTAAAGCATTGAATCAAATTGCTACAATAAATTTCAAGCAGTCATACAGAGAAGACATACCGTTGTTTGAAAATGTGATTAGAATACTAGGAGGATTAATTAGTGCTTATGATCTTTCAGGTGAGAAAATACTATTGGATTCTGCCATTGATGCAGCTAATTTGTTCATGGAAGCATTTGATACTCCAAACAGAATGCCAATGTTATACTATAACTACAAAAGTGAATGGAAAAATAGATTTGCCACTAAAAATGCAGGTTTAGCGGAAATTGGAACCCTTTCATTAGAGTTTACCAGATTATCACAGATAACTGGCGACAGTCAGTATTTTGATGCAATTACTAGAATAACTGAAATGTTCAAAAACTCTGTTGATGATTTTAAAGTACCGGGGCTAATTGCTAATGACCTAGATATATCTGGATGTACTCAGTTAACCAATGCTGAAATCGATGAAGGACGTCATTTTCAAGGTGATGTAATTAAATCAATGAACAGTCTGGGTGATTTTATCTATTGTAAAATGGAAAAGAAATTTAAATGTGATAGATCCAAAGAACATTATTCATTAGGAGGGGTTGGTGATTCTTACTACGAGTATTTACCAAAAATGTATCATATGTTGAGAAATGATGCTAAATATTCCCCAGACTATAAAGAACTGTATGAGAAAGCAGTGAAACAAGTACAAAAATTAATGATATACAAACCAAAGATACCTAATGGTGAACAAGTTTTATATATCAGCGGAATATCAACAGATTATAATATCCCAGAAGTCGATACTCCAAGGTTCGTATATCAAAGTTTAGATTTCCAACATTTGACATGTTTTGCTGGTGGAATGTTTGGAATGAGCTCAAAATTATTTAATGATCCTTCTCAACTAGAAATTGCAGAAAAAGTTACATTGGGTTGTGTCAATCTTTATAAAGAATTGGGCGTAATGCCAGAAGTTGTTTATTGCAGCGACAAGCTAGATGGACCAAATGACTCTTATGACCAGGAGGAAAGATTAGAAGAACTATTCAAAAAACCATCAATTGATCAGCAACCGCCTGAGATGAATGCAATTATAATGAAAAACAAAAAAAGAGCGATAATTGATAAAGAGAAATTGAACGATAACAAAGTTACAAAAGAGCCATCTTTTGTATTAGTAAAAGAATCTCAACAAGATATATCTTCAAAGCCAAAAGTTGATGCTGATGGTGAAATAACATGGGAAACTGGTTATGCTAAAAATCAACCAATATATTTCGATAAAATCGATCCAAAATATATTCTTAGACCAGAAGCAATTGAGTCAGTGCTTTATATGTATAGAATCACAGGTGATTCTAAATGGAGAGAATATGGATGGATGATGTTTGAAAATATCATAAAACTATGTGAAACGCCAGATGGATATTTTGCTGCAGTGAAAGATATTACAGATAAAAGTGATAAGTCTATCAATAAGTTTGAAGATTCTTTAGAATCCTTTTGGTTTGCAGAGACTTTAAAATATTTCTATTTGTTGTTTGATGATGCCAGTTCTTATAGTTTTGATGATTATGTTTTTAACACTGAAGCACATCCTTTCAAATTGGAAAAAAATGATAAAAAACTAATATGAGCCTACTGTGCTTTATAATCTAACGATATAGATTCAATTAAATTTATAATATTCATACTTTTTATAATTTCATTTATCCCAAGTTTTATTGTACAACTGTAGTACTCAATCAATTGATGATATCCCATGTTGGAAGAATGTTCAAGTATTTATAGTCAGAAAGTGGACCAGTCATACCATCATATAATGGTGCAAAGAAGAAATATGTGAAGGTTAAAACACCAAATAACACTGCATAAATTGGATATCTAACAACTGACTTCAAACAGCCAACATATTTATCCACGATCCAACCAAAAATGAACAGGGCAAAAAATAATGCTGGAACATAATGATGCACATAAGTAACTCTACCCATGATAACAAATGGTAAATAATGTAACAACCATCCAATGAATGGATATACTGCTTGAATGGTAAAATCGTCTAAATCTTTTGGAGTCCAAGCTAAAACTTGACGCTGATAAGAGATTGCAAAAATAACGGTTAGCAATAAGAAAGCAATGACTGATAATGAAGATAACCATGTGTTGAAAGGATTACCAAGCAAATAATATCTAGTGTTATGCGCACCCCAACCACACATTCTTAAACCTTTGTATAAAGTTGGCCATTCCCAGAATGATGAAGCTAGATTATCGAATTTATCTTTATCTGGAACCAAAGCACTATTTGAAGCAGCCATTGCGTAATTGATCAACATGAAATCTGCTAAAAATCCAGATGAAGGTGGAATATAATTCAAATCTGTTTCTAATCTTGGTTCAATACTTGCTTCAATGTTCCACCAGGTGGATTTATCCCATTTTGACCATGAATCTTTACAAACAACTTCACTTTGTTTGAAACCCCATGTTGGATAAGAAGCACCTGTTGTAGCTAGGTAACAACCTAGGTCAGCATGTCTCAATCTGAAATTTGTAGATAAGGTATGAATAACGTTTGGATCTTCGTTATTGTATGAAGAGTTTGGAGATTTTTGTTGTTTAACAATTTCCACAATCCAATCATCTTTTGAATCACCAACTTCTTCATTACCATAACCTGAAACTTCAAAATATTTTTTGGTGACATGACCTGGAACGGTATGAGAATGTAAATTAACGTTTGTGTATTTATGAACCAATCTAATGATATCACCATCTTTAACTCTTTCCATATCATCTAATTTATCTTCTAAGGTGATTCCTGAACGTCTAGAGTATTTAATGACCCAGTTGTTGTTATCATCAGAGTGACCATAACCAGTGATTTGTTGTTGATTGGACCCATCTGGATAAATTTGATGATGAGAATGTAATAAATTTGGACTTGCACCATGGGATCTCATTGTGATTTCTGATCCATATAAGATATCTCTTGGAGAGCTTCCAATGGAAGAACCTTCCAAATGAGCTTGGAATAAAGAAGATGTTGAAGAATCACCAGTACCACTTTTATATAATAAGGCAAAATGGATTTTAAAAGTGATCAAATAAACAATTGCAGGAATAATAATCAAACAAACAATGCGAACAAGCCAATGTTGAGAGTATTTCTTCCAAGTTAGTTTCGGATCATATAATTTTTCAAGTAGATCTTGTACTGTGTATAAACCAACAACAGCAGTGATGAATAAACCCACCCATTTCACAGAGCAAACACAACCGATGGATAAACCAGTTAAAACCATCCATTTGTACCAGATGAAAGTGAATTCCAGGCCTTTCTTCTTCAAATCATGTAATTTGATCATTGTGAAAAAAGTTGTAATTGTAAAAAATAATAACATAGAATCTAGTAAGATAAATTTACCCAATGCGATGTATGAACTTTCAAAAGCAACCATCAATGACACCAAATAAACAGTTGGTAATTTGAACCCCATTGTTTTAGCAGTGAAATACGTGAAAGTAACACAAAGGGCACTGAAAGTAGCATTGAAATATCTCATTGTAGCAAAATCCATGTTATCAGGGTATTTATGACCAGATTCAAATGCAAAATCACCATCAAAATTAGCAATCCATTCACTTAGACCAATAAGCATTTTACCCAAAGGAGGATGAACGTCGTGATAGAACTCACCTTTGATGTAATAAGAACCAAATTTCCCAAAATGTGCCTCATCCCAAACAACAGTGTTTGCTTTAGCGATTTCTTTGAATCTTGTGTAGAAAGCGATCAATGTGAGTAGGATTGGGCCCAGCAGTTGTTCGACACGCTGCAAAATAGAGCAGTATTTGTGACAACTAGTAGCAGTATAAGTCTGAGTGTTCTTTTGAATGTCTTTTTCATCAATATCAGCTGTTTCAGTTTCCAAGATATCATAATCCACTGTTTTCACTCGTTGTTTCGCCTGTGTCTCGCGAGCATGAGCACCTGACACAACAGCAGCCATATTTTCTGAAAGCAAAAAGGTCTTTAAGTAGCAATTGAAGCAGCAGTTACAACAGAAGTGTGGAAATAAATTTAATTTAAATCTACGTGTTTTTTTCAAAATATTAAGATGTTTTAATTCACCTGCTCATGCACAATGGATAGAAATTATGAATTATATCTAAGTACATATGTAACTAGCTCTCTTAAAGGTTCATTGCCTCCACTATCTGAGCACACATATCAGCTGTAGCTGTGGAATGCACTTGCAATTTTTCAGAAGCGATTTTGCCCAAGGGAAGCTCGAATTGTGCCATAATTTCTTGAATCGCTGTAGCAGAGTCCTCCTGATCAGATTGATACTCAACTGCCACTATGAAATTCTTGAAATTACCATGTAGGAAAACATTCACCGTTCGTATCACTATTTTCCCATTCATCAATTGGTAAATGAATCCACTGTCTCCTTTCAATGTCTGTCTCAGATTCCATAGACTTTGGAACTTGGTGGAAAGCATAGTGTCAAATGGGTCTGCCAGTCCAATGGAAATACCACTGTCCAATGTATCATCACTGAGTTTTCTGCTGGTGGTGATCACAGATTTGTTAACCAATGTATACAAATTCTCACTTTCATGACCTAATTGAACGGTGTATAAAAACTTGTTGTTTGCAGCTGGTGTTTTGTTTGCAGCAGCAGCTTTCACATACAAGTTGTTGGCTTTAAATATCCTGAGTTCTGTGTTCCATGTACCTGCAATCACTGGGGAGTGTGTAGTGATTTTATCGTGGAATTGTGTAAGATTGTTTGGTGTTGCATTCTGGACATTTATCACGCTGTTTTAATCAGAGAAAAAAAAGAAGAGTTAGTTATTCAACAGCCAGCACTTGAATTATTTGAATATTCTGACGTACAAAGTCCTCACGTTTCTCTTGTTGATCATTTCCTGTTTCTCTGTGAAATAATTTTGGAAACTTAATATTTCTGCTGTTGTGAATTTTCAAGATTTTTTTCAAGCTGTGAATAAAGTTGTTTTGGTGAGTACATACATAGCTGGGAATTACGTAGTTTGAACCGGATGGTTTGTGATGCAGCAACTAGAGAGGTTCGTCTACATTGATTGAATAATCAAAATCATTTATTTTTTAGCCAAAAAATGTCTGTTTGTACAATAAGAATATGTTCAGTCTCAATCAGCAAAACGCAGTTTCTTCTTTGGTTTATCACCACCAGATTCAGATTCAGAACTGGTTGGTTTTGTATCCAAATCATCAGCAAATCTCGCTTTTTTCAGAATTGGTGTTGTTTCTCTTTCTCTTTCTAATTCTATTTCCTTTGTAGCTTCTTTATCAACTTTCTCTGTTTCTTGATCATTATTAGTAGTGTTATCATCCAGATCTGAGAAATCTGAGTTTGGTTCAATCTCTGGAGCTTCAGGCGAGGACTCAGTAGCATCTTCTTCTGGTTTACCATCTGACACTTCTTTTTTATCATCATCATCATCACTGTCACTATCACTGTCACTACTACTACTATCGCTATCATCTTCATAACTTGGTAGCATATTTTCCTCTTCAGCTTTCTTCTTTTGTTCTGCAATCACTTTCTCAATAATTCTTCTCTGTTCAGCTTCTTTTTCTTGCTGTATTCTTAAAGCTTCCTCTCTCTGTTGTCTCTCTTTGGAACCTAGACTATCAATATTCATTATTTCACGACTAACAATTTTCTTCAATTCCTCTAATTGTAACAGATTGGCCTCCACCGTGTTCAACAATGTAACTAGTTCAGTTTTATCTGATTCTTTAAAATTCCCATTACAACCAGCTAGTAATTCATGGTAATATGCATGGAATTTTTGTGAGCTTTTACCAATTTCTCTAATTCTTAGTTTGTCTCCACCAGAAGCACCATTATTCATACGATTGTTATTATCTGGTTTACTGCTTGATCCACTATCTAAAGAAACACCAGTGATTTCAATTGGTTGAGGAAATATTTTTCTCTGTTTCCATACATTGAGCACTTTAACAATTTTGGGCTTGATAGTTTCAGGTACTTCATTATACGTTTTAGTTAAAGCCTCAGGCAACACTGATTGGAAACCATTGATGAATTCTGTTCTCTTACGAGCTCTTGACTGCTGCACCACTTCATTGGCAACATAGACCAGTCCTAATTTTTTATTAACAGGCACACTGTCCAGATAATTGGCCCATTCTTTTGCAATACGTTCTGCGTATCTGAAATGGAATAGCACCCATTGAGATGTGATAACAATTGAATTCTGACTTTCGTCTAGTGTCTCAAATTTTTGTCTGAGTATTTCTTCTGAAAACGACATTTCCAATTAGCTTAAAAAGATAAAAAAAAAGTTAGTTATATGGTTTCTTTTAAAAAACAAATGCTAACAAACAAAAAAAAGTGACGTACGTCTTTACTTCAATCAAACACAATTCACTTCAATAAACTTTGAATGATTGAAAACTCAATGGAATAATTTCAAAACAGATTGTATTCAAATCGACTGAAATAAAATGACTAAAAAAAAAAAGTTATTATCTAGTTGGAATTACGACCGACAACGCCTCGAACGTAACAAAAATGAAGCTTACTTCCAGCACTTCAAAACTGCTTCAAAACTCTTCGATTAAACAACAAATTTCATAACAATTTTTTTTTTTGAAATTTTGATAATTTTTTTAAAGCCGGGTAGAAAACTGCTTAATTTGATAGAAAAATTCGCCCCTAAATTAAATTCAGTTAAAATTGATGGAAAGAACAGCAAATCAAAATTGACAATTGAATCATTCCAAAGATGAGTGAATTCCCAGAAATTGATGACGTACAAACACCAGTCGAAGTTGACGACGGTTCTGATTTTTTAACAAGAGAAAAACAAGTCTTGGGTGATGAATTCAAAACTGAACAAGATGATGAATTATTGAAGCAAGAAGATGATGATGATGAGGTTGAAAAATTCCAACAAGATTTCCCATCTTTGGACAATGAAAACGTTGGTGTTAATCCACCACAACCGGAAGATGAAGACAATGAATTTGATGATTTTGCTAAACCTGGTTTCAATCCACCAAGATCTGAAGTCTCAAATGAAATTAAAGCATGGAAAGAAAGATTCAATTTAGAAATCAAAGAAAGAGATGAAATTGATGAGCAAAAGACTAAAGAAACTAAAGAACAAGCAGTGAAACAAATAGATGATTTTTACGAGGATTATAACACTAAAAAAGATGAGGCAATTGCAAAAGCTCAAGCTGCTCAAGAAGAATTTTTAAGTAAAAGAGATCAATTTTATAGTAAAGGTGATGTATGGTCAAGATCTTTAGAATTGATTAAAGACGCTAAAGTTGTTCCAAGATTTAAAGAACTTTTAGAAACTAAATCAAAATCATCAAACTGATGATTATATACAAATTTTTTTACAATAAAAAATATCAAATGGAAATGAATTCACAAGCTCTTATGTATGTAACACTTATATATATTTCGCATAAAAATAAAAAATTCGAGACTTGAAACAGCAATAATGGCCTTATTTAATTTGCTTTCAAAATAATCCTTGCTCTTATAAGTGTTTCCCAAAATATACGTAATGAAAATAAAAAAATAAAAAAACCACACATACGCACGCGTATAATAATAATGATAAAAAAATTAATAATGATAATAATGATAACCCCTTTCCTATATTAATGACCCCACTGTCATTAATAAATATAAAAACCGTAAAAATAATATATATATATAAAAAAATAATGATAATAAAATGTAAAATAGTCATAAAATAATAAGTCATAATAATAATATTGATGATAAAAAAAACTTGTCTGATCTCTGCTTGTGTTTATGTTTTCTTTCCACTTTTACTTTTTTTTCGCACAGAAGAATCAAATTATCAATGATTCAATTCATTCAATTTTTTCTTTAAAGCAATTAATCTATTGCTAATACTTTCAATGTATTTCTCAATCATTTCACAATCACCTTGATCCATCTTAATTGAATCCTCGTCTTGATCCAATAACGCTTCCAACATCCAAATTGAAGTTGAATAACTTAATTCACATCCACTTAAATCATTACCACTCATTTCTAATTTTGCAGTTGATTTAGCAATTTCTAAAGCTCTTTCATAGATCAATTTCTCGGCGTATATTGGTTCTTCTGAATCAAGTTCATTAATACCCATTAATTTCAATTTTTTCTGGGATTCAGTTAATTTTAATTTGGAAATTTCAGCTTTTTCTAAAACTTCATTGAAACGAGCTCTCATCCATTGAACAATCTCGTTCAGTCTTGGTGATGATTTATCTCTATTATTAAACCACCATGCTCCAGCAACTGATATGGCTTTACCTAATAATGATAATGTCTTCAAGTATAATAAATATGATTCTTCTGATAGTTGTTTAACTAATTGTGGTGCTAAATCTGCATTGAAAATTTCCAATTCATCATAATTATTACCAGAATAATTTGAAATTGAATTTGGTGAATTTAAACGTTGATTTGAACTTGCATTTGATGGTCTTTTACTTCTAGAGCCAGATGAATTTACGCGATCATGTTGAACACTGTGGTTTGAATGATGATCGTCATCATCACTTTCAATAACCGCGGAATTTGATCTTCCCAAACTTGGTGGATTTGGAATCAATTGACTAAATTTGATTTCAGCAAATAAATTGATGACATGTGCCTTTGTTGCCAATGTTTCTAAAGTTAAAGTGATATTTGAATCTCCATGATCTTTATTCAATTTATAAGTCTTGTAATCAATAATTTGATTTGTTGAATTTAAGATAATGTTGTTTGTGAAAGTATTATTTGAGTTATTAATTGCATTAATTTGTTTTAAAGAATTTGGATTGATTGTATAATTTGTTGGAGAAGTAGCTGAATTACCAAATAATCTTGTTGATGCTAAACCTAGTGCTTTTGATAATGCATTAGTTGGTGAAATTGAAATTGGACCTCTTTTGTCATTAAATGAAGTTCTACGTGTAGTACCAGCACCAGCACCAGCACCAGCACCAGTAGAATTAATAGAACCAGGTGAACCTCTTGCGTTACTTAGACGATGTATTTTAGAAGTTTGGTAATTTGTTGGCATTGTAATGGCGCCTGCACCAGTACCAACATTTGCTAATTCATCTGCTAATGCATTCACTTCAACAGCTGTTTTTTCAACAACGACATATTCTTTTTCAACAACTGAATCCGATGGTGATTTAACCAGTGGAATTAGTTTAATTAATTTTTGCTGTTGTTGTGGTGCTGATTGTTGTTGTGGTTGTTGTTGATTAACTGAAGTTGATGATGTTTTTTTAGTTAAATGATCAAATGATTCTTTTTGAATGACATTAGTTGATGGAGTTATAGAAGAAATAGGCTGAATTTGATGTTGAGGAATTTGTTTAACAATTTGTTTATTTTGATTTTGAATGTTTTTTGAGTTTGTTGATGGTTTTTTCGCAATGTCTTTCAAATATGGATTTTTATCTGGGGATAAATATTCTGAAATAAATAAATTTTGATTAACTTGTGAAGGTTCTAAATTAATATGAGAATCAACACTATCCATTAAATTTGATAAATCCATGGTAATAATTTCATCATTGAAAAATTCATTGAACCCCATTCTTTCTGTTGGTTCAAATTTCATTAATGAAGAAATCAATCTTTTAATTTTATAATCAACGTTATCTGCGTAAGGAGGAAAGAAAATATTATCCTTTGAATCTTGAATTTTTTGAAATAATTGCATATGATTTTCAGCTTCATAAGGAGGATGACCCACAGCCATTTCATACAAGACAGCCCCCACTGACCATAAATCTGCCTTTGCATTATATTTTTTGAAATTTAAGATTTCAGGTGCCATGTATAAAGGAGAACCACATAAAGTTTCAGCTAAACTTGTACTTGGTAAGAATCTTGCAAATCCAAAATCAGCAATTTTCAATACTGGTAATTCAGCTAAACCGACATAATTTTGTTTATCAAAGGATTCTTGATCAAAAATTGGTGGTGCTAATAATAAATTTTGAGGTTTAATATCTCTATGAACCAAATTTTTGCTTCTTAAAAATTCCAGTGCGGAAGCTAATTGTTTCACGTAGTTTAGAACCAAGATTTTGTGTAATGCAGCAGGGTTTTCCTTTGGAGATGGATATTTGTTGAACATAGTTTTAATTAAAGGATGAGTGATTGTTAATTTCTCTTTATTTTTCATGAAAAGAGATAAATCCCCCAATGAGCAATACTCCATCACCAAGTGGTAATGAGTGTTTGTTTGTTCACAACCTAACAAGGCAACAATATGAGGATGTTTCAAGCTTTCCAAGATACTTATTTCGATTTCAAAATTCTCCATTAATTTCTTCTTTTTAAGCTTTGATCTTGCCACTGCTTTAATTGCCACAGGGGCTAAAGTCT
>JAJMAV010000043.1:26008-75025 GCA_030565045.1 Starmera caribaea
TTTTTTTTTTTTGGATTTTGATTTGGATTTGTTATACGAAAAAATTAAAGAAATGAATTCAGCGAAGCTAGACAAAGACTATGATGAGCAGTAGTCCTGTGTAGATGTGTCGTAGTGATGTGCGTAGAGTCTAAACTGTAGCGCTAGTTTGATTTGAGTTGATGATAGTACAATTGTCTTTTAATAATTGAGGGTGGCAAAAGTTTGTGAGTCAATTAACAAACAGATTAACCGGTCAGCTGGATTGCAGTGTGGAAGTCGAGCTGTGTAGCTGTGTGTGTGTGTTTGTGTGTGTTTGTGGGTTCTGGAGCTGTGATGCCACTCGCGGATGAACAGGTCGCGGGCCAGTTTGTTGGTTCTTGTGATAGTCAGAAAGGTTGATATCGCGCTTTATTTTCGATTTAAATATGAAATTCAAGACTTGTGGGAGACTTGATCGAGGCGCTGATAAGTTTTTCGGGAGACTTCTAAGTTCTGGGAGAGTTGGGTTTTCGAAGTTGAGTGAGTTGAGAAAGAAAGTTGATGATTAATTAATGTTTGTAAGAGTACGGCATAAGACGTAGTTGTATCATAGTGAGGTTCATGAAGTGATTGTTTAGCGTCATTTACCAGTGTAGTACGACTACAATGAGTAGCTCACCTTGTTTTTATATGACGCAAAAATGACACAAAGTTAGTCATTTTGCTGTTTTCAGACCGCACTGATAAGACAAGACCGCAAATTCAGAGACTTTTGGGCTTTTAACTAGACCCTGAAATTTAATTATCAAAACTACAAGCTGAAGATCATATGAGAGGCATACATTGAGCAACAACCATCAACACCCTGTTAAATCAAAACAACAAGAGATTGGAAGACTAAATCTTCTTTGAACACAGCTCAATACTCATTTCTTGCAATTTTTCATCAATGTTCTGTAAAGTATTATCAACAGAAGACATCATCAGATGAATTTTATCAAGTTTCTTATCAATATCATCAGTAACCAACTTCAAATCACTTAAGACACCACTCAACTCTTTCAATTCATTAAAATTTTTCTCATATTCAAAATCATGACGTTCTTTAACATCTTTTTGTAAACTTTGAATTGCTAAGTTAATAGCCATAACATTTTCTGTAATTTCATTGATTTGAGTTTCTGTTTCTTTCTTTTTATCACTGATACATTCTAATAATCCAATTGATGATGTTGAATTAACTCCAGTTTGGGAAATTGTTTTAGTTTTCATATCGTACTGTAAAAAAGAAGAATTTAACAATAACAAAAGATGTATAAATGTTTCAACTTTGAGACAGAATATTAAACAATTTAACCAGTGATAAAACTAATCAATTGAAAGGAACTTCAAAATGTTAAAATGTCAAACATAAATGTGCTATATTACAATTTAATTTTCATTTCAATAAATATTTTTGTGTACAAACTAAATATTCTACATGAAGTATTTTCAATAAATTTTAAAGCGTTTATTAACGCTCATTTTGGTTCAAAAGCTTATAAACTTCAAATCACAGTAAAGTAATAAACCAATCAATCTGTTTACTATTATTGATTATTAATAGTTGTTCCTTCTTTCTTTCTTTTTTTTTTTTTTTTTTCTTTCTTAATATTTGATTGACCTCTCTTAAGCCCTATAAGCTTGCTCTGGATAACTCAAATTAGTCTTATTAGCACCTGGTGGAGGTCCATCTGGTCTTTGGAAAGTATTACCTGCTGCACCTGCTGCTTCAGAGTATGGCGGTAGGTTTTCATCAGCAGGAGCAGCTCCAGGTCTAGTATTTGTAGTACCTGGTGGAACATATGTATTGGTTGCGTAATTTGGTTGTTGATAAGTTTGATTATACTGAGGGAACGGCTGTTGTTGTTGCTGCTGTTGTTGTGATCTTCCTCCTGTGAATGGGACTTGAGTTGTCCAATTGGTGTAAGGATATGCCTGGAGACCTTGTCTCTTTCGTCTCTTGTTACATGCTGATAGCAAACAAAACAAAATGATCACCGCTGCAACAAGCACAGGGAATACAATCCACCATCTTGATGGAGAGTGGTAGTACCCATCACCATAGTACACCCATTTCTGGTTGGTTGCTGTTGTAGAATTATTGTCTGTTATTGAAGCCATTTTTTTTAATGCTGATGGTTTCTCTCTGTGAGTGTGTGATAAAAACTTGTAGCACAACAATCAATGATATATTAATTAATTTTGATGTTTTTCCCAACTGTTATAAAAGTGTGATGGTTATTAATTATTCAAATTCTGGAAATTTATTTGATGTCATTTATTTTTTTGCTATGGAAAGCTTAGCCTCTAAATAATATGATAAGCTGTGAGTCAGCATGGACCCTTCAAATTCTCGATATTGTTGAATGTTCAGTGGTTCACTGTTCAGTAACCAGTTAATTAAACAAAGAAGTGATAAATAAAATAGTCTGTTTTCTAGCTGTATTCTCTAGAGTATAATTATACGTCATACAGCTCGACTTCGTCTTCGCTTCATTTTTAATTAGTTGATTATGAGACTAAAATTTCTAAAGAGGTAAACCTCTAGTTGCTCTACAAATAATCTACTTCGAATAACTTGACGTCGAAATGGAAACAAAATAACGAAGAGTTTAGCATCAGTTGATAACCATATATAATATATTCAATTTTTTACCTTAATTCTAGTAATCGTATCACTAACTCCTGACTTTCTTTTTCCCAAAGTAGATGGATTGTAAGTTTGGAAAACATATTTATCTTTTCTATCATCCATATCCGTAATATCATTATCAATTATCTTTAAGCTCATCTGAAGGATGTCATGAAATCTCAATGGAATTTTCATCAGCATTGATCATTCATGCAATTATGCAGAAAAAATAAAAGCACTTTAGCTGCTTTTTTCTCTCTATCTGCTCTGTTTATGTATCATAGTTTTACTGCCAGTGGAATTAGCTGGCTTGAGTAGCAGTCAAGTCGTTGATGACATTAATTGTGTCAGATCTTGTGAAGAAACATCTGTATTAGGTAAGTTTCCTAAAACAGTTATTTTTATTAGGCTTTTTCCATTTCGATCTCAAAAGACGTAAAAATTTTTTCTAGCTTAGTGAGTGGTATGGCTATATCGCTTCAAGCTCATAGAATAGGATACTCAAGTTTCAAAAAATATAATGGAATTTTTATTGAGATATTCATCAAAACGTCAATTTTTACTAACAAAATTGGCATGATTTTTGTGAAAATTTTCAGTTTTTTCAAAAAATTGCTCTTAACTATGTAAAAATGGCCATTATCAACAGCTAATAAGTAGCTTCCCATTTGAATTTGAAAGATCTAAAAAAACCACAGAGATCGTTTAACCAAGTTCTACAACTCTACGCTTTCAGTTAAGTTGCCACATTACTTTGAAAATTTTCCAGTTCCCAGTTTACCCGGAGGGGCGCTATTTTTATATATCATTTTTAAATTTCTTTTTGTCGATGGTTGGTAAGGGCACATCACATTTTTTTGAATTTTAAAACGCCTGAGTACTATGGTTGTATAGCTGCGGGTGGTAGCTTTCTTCTGATAGTAGTGGCTTCTTAAAATTCCATTGGGAAGGCTTTCAAAATCGCCGTTGAAAATCGCGTTTTTCCCATAGTTAAGAAAATTTTTTGAAATTTTTGAAAAAAAAAAGTGTCAATTTTGTTAGCGAAAATCAACGTTATCGCGATTTACTCAAAATTAAACTGTTATATTTTCTTAAACTCTCACAGCAGTGAGATATGATGTTCTACTATCATCTCACAAAGTATAAAAAAAATCGTAGGAGCCAATTTCGAGTAAATCACCTTTGAAGTTTGGTAGTTTTATGTAATAATTTAGTAATCCAACACGTTATCATTTTAATTGGCTATCAACATTCAAGATTCATCATCCTCACTTATTTGTACTACATTTATTCTTTGAGTGGAATATTCTATAAGCTGTTCTGTAATTAAGACTTAATATATATATTTAGAATTACACCTCAATGCTGTTTAGCATTGCATGCTGAAAGTTTAGCTTGAAGCCATCAATTCAGTTTACCCTACAAAAATGAGCGAAGACGAAGTCTGAGCGATCAAAAGCTAATTTTACATATTATTTTTAAATTAATATATTGGTGGTAAGCCAGACTTCCTAACTAAAATTAAAATAAACGTTGATGGCATGGTATAATAATATATGCAACTTACGCAGCACGCCCAACAAACAACACTTTCCGAATGAACAGTGATGAAAGACCCATGAGAAAGTTTGAAGGTTCAATTTGATCGTGCTATTCCAGAAGTTTCAATTGCCATTTTTGATAACTCATCAGGCGCTAAAGATTTGAAATGCTGTTTGCTTTCCAAGTTTTTCTATTGAAAAGATTAGCGCTAATTAGTTTACTCAAAAGCAGAATTCTCATTTTGAAGCAGTTGTTTTCTTTGGTGCTTTAGTTACTGAATATTCAAGAATGTCATGCCACAGACAAGAGAGACTCGTTCGTTTATTTTTTGTTCAGTTGATTTATTTGTTTTCTATCAATAACCAAGCAGTTGAGAACTTGTTTCAGCATTTTGTTATTGCCAGGACCACGAGAAACAGAAACGATTTCAGATTTGAGTAATCTGCTGAAATAAAAACTAGCTTCCAGTGATTACCCATTCACATTGGAAAAACAACATGAATCTTCAGTTCTTCAAAAACCAATGATTTTTCAATCTATTTAAAAACATTTCAATTAGATCTTCAATTAAGTTTGATGATTGATTATAGCCCGGATCAATATCAAAAATGGCAATTCCATTAATGTTTACAAGAATAGTTCTGTACATGCATATGTACATATCAATTTACAATTGTTTTTTTAATCTTGAAAGGATTAGCTTTTATAAAATAAGCTGTCATTGTTGAACTAAATAACAAATATTTGGTAAATCAGCATCTAAAACGAGCCCGACATTCATTATGAAATCAAGGAAAACAATATAAAAATATAAAATCTATGGTTACCTTGAAAACGCAAAACACCCAGGAATCGGTTGTTCATTGAGCGGTCAACTAGTCATTCTTTATGACAAATATGTACACTACAAAAACATGGAACTCTCTTTGGCTAGGTCCTTTTATATACGGAGTTATTTGTTGATCAAAATTCACGAAGTTTAGAAATCATCACAAGTCACTCAAAAACAGCACAATCAATCAGAAACTTACAGAGCCAATCAAGTTAGATTCTAGTAACACTTTGATTTAATTCTAGCCAATTACGAGAGCTTTGAATTAGTTAGTACCATTTGTTAGAACTGACATTTAGTACAATTCTTGCGTACTGGAAGTGAGAACTTACATTTCGTTACCCTTTGTAGCCTACAAAATGTGAGAACTAACATTTCAAGATAACTTGCATTTCGTATGCAACATATATAACCAAAATCTTCCTACCCACCAGCAATGTAAAAAGATAATACAATATCAACTAATAACTAACAATGAATGTAATAAATCTAACCAATTTGACCAACTAACAAGAACTAGTTATATTTCAATTTACTATTTGGAAGTATCATTAATCACTGGTACGTCAAACTCATCATCACTAACATCATCAGCAGAATCACCTTTCTCATCCGTTGAATACTCAATTTCAGCAGTATCCAGTGACCCCAGGTTGCTTAGAACAAGCCAATATCTGTTGATGACATTTTGAAGCAGATTTTTTCTCTTTTCCTCCTCATTAAACAGATTATGAACCTCTCTGGTTTCTGCATCACTATGTGATTTCATAACGGCTTTATCTTGTCATTGGTTAGTAAGTAACACTCAAATTAAATCAATAGTTGAGACTTGAAAGTCAAAAGCTAAAACTCAAAACTTACTGATGGAGATTTCATCACCATAAGTACAAAAAGTTGAATTTGAATCATTCAAAGGGTGGGATTGACATTGTGAACAAGGTTTCAGTCCATCACATAAGTTGCGGTCTGATAGTCTGATCCAACAGACCACACAACAAGGTTTGGTTCTGTTGTGGATAATGAAGTGCTCAGCGGCAAGATGAATTGGTGCCTCCATAAGCCTTTGTTTGCAATAGTCTGAACTTTGAGGTTTGAGCTTTATTCAATAAACTATATTTATACATATTGGTAACTTTTAGCCTGAATAACATCTAATTCAAATGATCCCAATATCAAATGACACAAAAACATAATTTAATCGATAACATTCTTCATAATATAAATTTAAATTTTAAATCATAAGTCAAATTTTTTAAAGGTAAGAATATTTTTGGTTGTGCCCCAACCAACCGGATTTGCTCTAGTATTTTCAATAGCTGAAACCGGAACGCGTAAAAATAAAGAAGATTAAGCCAGCTAATTGCACTGGAGTCTGGCAGTAAAACTATGATACATAAACAGAGCAGATAGAAAGAGCCATGTAAGAGTTTCATCACGTGACTTTCCTACTGCTTCAAAGTTCAGTCTACTGTTTACATTTAATCAGTTATGTACCACTTATAATTTAATAAATCATCAGAATTTTTCTATTATCACTTCTCTCATCACTTCGGTTAACAGAGTATGGGATCCGATTGCTTTTCCCTCCTTCAAATGATTCTGATTGAACTTTGATTCCATGTCAATAAACTCATGTTGAGCTTATTCTTGAGCTGGAGGTTGACTCTGATGAAAAGTTTTTTATAGGCTGATCTCTTTTTATCATATAATATCATGCCTCTTTTTTTCAAATATAATGGCAGCTTTTTTGATATGACGTACTGTATTTATTGGTGACGTCAAAGAGATTTTAACCATAAAGAGGTGCAGGTTTAGACCAAACATTTAGCACTTCGTTTTTTTTTAGCTGGAAAAGCATCAAAATGTCGATTCTTCTTTGAAATGCAATAAAATTTGGTTTGATGAACCCCAACGTCTTAGTTGTTTTAAAAGACGAAAAAACTACATTAAGCTAATGTCGATCTGCTCAATCTTGGTGATGCTATCACTCTATTACATAGTGATGCTCTCTCACATCAATTTCATTCCATGATGTTCTAAAACACATAGAACAATTTGATTCTGTCCCTCCAAAGAAGGTTTTCAACATTATCTTCTCAAAAATAGTGTATGTTATCCACTCAAATTCTAGATACTCTTCATATTATTCATGTTCATTATATTTGTATCTCTAGCATGTCTCACCCAAAAGCATGTTGGGTCTCTTTGCCTGGAATTGAATATTTTGGCAAAATGAAAAACCAATTACGAGCGTAGCGAAGTAATTGGCAAACTAGTATTACATATATAGTACCGCTCATGTGTTATTGTACTGAACATCAGCTTATTCTGTTGAGCTAGTGCAATCGCTCTTGCGACGTACGTTCATATTAAGGTTTAAACTTTTTATTAAAGCAAAATTAGCCATGTAACTAATTCACAAGCTTACAGGTCTGAGCCTTGAGGTTAGTGACGCCCAATGCCCATGACCGAGCACTGACAAATTACAACTACATAATACATATAATTATGTAGTGTTTTAACAATAATTTAACCGTGCATAAATGTCATATATTTTTCAAGTATTACGTCTTTGACGTATAATTTATCAATTATAGGTAATATAAAACGAAAAGGAAACAAATTTAATAAACGTCGACAATGAGAATGAGAGAACAAAACGATATTATAGATTGAGGAAAATATGAAAAGACAAGCATTTCGAAAAGCTAATAATTAAACCATACTATTATATTACACCAAAGGTGAAACCACCACCACTCATGGAAACTACAGCCACTACTGGTACTGATCAGCCAACGAAAGATCCACTTTATAATAAATTTGTTATCAGTGCTATTGAAAGACAAGATGTTAAGTTACATGATTTTGCTCACAATGATTCTACTATCTCTGAATTAGACTCAACAATTAAACGTCAAACAGATCATAAATTATCCGCAAACTCTTTGGATGATAAACTAGTGAGATTGAAAGAAGTTTTAAAATTTTATCTTCTCAAACTTCAATCGACAGATGAACTTGGTATTAAAGATCAAAATGGAAATCGTTTTGCAGGTCATAAATTGAGTTCTATTGAACAATCTTCCGGAATCAAAGAGTTGCTTGAACAGTTGGAAAAGGGAGAGCTTGATAATCGATTGTATGGAGAGCGAAATTTTTTTAGAGGGTTCAAATTCAATAGTAATGATAATAACAACGTCGACAAGATTCCAATCATTATGATTGGTGTTATTTACTTTCCAATGGCGCCCATGGATGAATTTCTTCATTTTTTCCCTTCTCATGATGGCACTGGAGATGAATCATTTAAAGTTTCACATGGAAGATCACCAACACGTAATTCAACGTTGAATTCGGTCACCATCAACAATTGTTTTGAAGATACCCATACTTTTATCAAGAAACAAAACGGAGAGTTTTTCTCTTACTATATCTATGAAATGAAAGAGTTATTAACTAAAGCTACAGAAGAGCCTTATTGTGCATATAACAAGCCTGAGTTTTTTTGGTCATTTTCAGAGACAAAGAAAATGACGGTTTATGCTATAGGTGATTTTCTACCAGAAAACCATCGTTTGTTAAGATATCCATCTTTGTTTTATAAATCTTTGAATAATTTTTACTTGCAAAGACTGCCTTACTATTTCATAGAGCTGGCATCTATTCCTAAATTTGTTTCTAGAAAAGAGTGGAAGAACCCAAATTATTTAAAAGAGATTAAATTGAATGAAAGCTTCAAAAGCTCTAAATTTCCACAATATTGTTCAACATTGGAATTATCAAAAGATAAAGTTGTTGAATATGGAGCATGTGGAATCTGCCTAAATGATTATGAAAACCATGACATTGTTAGGGTGCTCGAATGCAATCGTCATATTTTCCATAAAGAATGCATTGATACTTGGTTTCTTAAAAATAAAAGAAATGAGTGTCCTTTATGCTTGCAATTGGCTGTAAAAGTTAATCAAGAGATTCCAGGAAATATTTACCCAAAGCTAACCGGTATTCCTACACATCAATTGTATGAACACAGATTACCCTTAAGACCTGACTTTTTATTACAAGAATAATTGAGAAATCTCAATTTTGTATAGCTGTAAACATATATGTTACATATCTTATTGTAAGCTGGATATGTAGATAATGTAGTGTAAGTCATATCGTCATAAAAAAATCCAAACTCAAATACTTATTTTCTGCAAAACTTTCATCCAAAAGCTGAAAATTCAAAACAATCAAGCCCTTCATTCTTCACTGAATGAGCTAAACACGCTCTCCAAGTCAGGAAAATCATCAAACTCGGCTGGAATGGCAAACTCCTGACTGAAAAACTCTCGATCCATCCCATATTGACGTTTAAAATGCTGGATCAACGCTTCAAGATTGTCAGTGTACACTTGACCTCTACTTAACTCTTGAGTAAGCTCAACTTTAATCTCACCAATTTTAGTGCTATCAAACCCTAAACTTTCTTCTTGCTTGATCAACTCTTTCTCCTTTGCCTCTAATTCTTTGATGTTTTGTAATATTTTTAACACCTCTTTCTCTGGTTTCTTGTGACTAGCTTTACACTCTTTAATTTGTTTCTTCAACTGCTCATTCTTCATTTGGACATTCTCCAACTTTAGTTGTTTCGCTTCTAACATCTTCTTCATCTTCTTCACCTTGTCGAACTCAAAACACCAATAAACAGTGCTAATCCCACATTTTTCAGCAGTAACCAACCCATCATCAATCAAAGACTGCAACACATCTTTAATTTGCATCGAATGAATCCCACTGAACTTGGATCCACTTGTCTCAATCTCTTTGGAACTGTAGAAAGAGTGCTCGCGTGTGAAAAATTCCAATAACTTAGCGCGTTTCTCTTCAATTGTCACCGTTTTCTTTCCTGATTTTGGTGGCTAATAATTATTAGTATCCTGTATGGTCCCCTTTGTTATCATCTCAAGGTATCTGAAAATACCATTATTGCTAATCAAATCTTTCAATTGTATTGTTGTTCATAAAATTCAAAAATCAGTCAAAATTTGATAAATTCCTCCTTTTTTATCAAAATTTCTCATATTTGAAAAATTATCAACTTTTCCACAATCCATACCAACACTCAAACAGACCTTGAGAACCTCCAAAGATGTCTTTCCTTCACTCCAAAAGAACACAAAAGCGAGTGGAACACGAATTGATTGACTTATTGAACGACAAAAACAATGCAAACAAGTGTGGTGAATGTTCTGCTGAATTTCCAAGTGAGTTGTTTTATTTCGGGAGTACTTTTATCATGTCTATTTTACTAACTATTAAAGCTTGGGCTAGTGTTAATGTATGTTAGTTAATTCTGATGTCCGTATAGTATTATAATAACATTTTTTTTTAGCTTGGTGTGTTTTTATGTGGAAGATGTGCTTCTTTACATAGAAAATTAGGTCCTGAAGTTTCAGTTGTCAAAAGTTTAACTTTGGATAAATGGAATGATGATGATTTAGAAGTGGGTAAACCCTTTATTGCGGAGCCATGTTGTCCTTATGTGAATCACTAACAAACTAACACTTTTTTTTCAGTATTTAGTGTCAATTGGAAATAAAAGAGCCAAAGCATTTTGGAACCCTAAAAAAGAACCATTTCCATTTGATGATGAGGATAAAGATGGGATATATCAATTCTTAAGAAACAAATATTTGAAGGGGAAATACCGTTACGATGAAATTGACCCAGCTGATTACAATTTAGGTGCTCGTTCAAGATCAAGATCAAAATCCCAGTCTTCTCATAATAGGCGTTCGAATTCTCGTCCATCAAGAAGTGCTAGATCAGTTCCAACTTTGACACATAGGGAAGTTCCAGAAGTGGATCGTATGAAATATCGTAGATTGGAAAAACAGTTACAAACATTGGGTTACTCGAATACTGATAATAACTATGAAAGTTTGAAATTAGCTAATGGTGATATCAATTTAGCTATTGATATATTGATCAATGACCAGGAAGAAGGTGAAAAACCAGCTTTGCCAGCTAGACCTGGCATGAACTCAAGTTCTACAACTACAGCTAATGCCACAGGTGCTTTTAGTTCTGACTGGTGGAGTCAACAACAGTCTAATGTTGCACAACCTGCACTTTTTGATGGCACCAGTACACCAAGTACTGCTAACACAACCACCACAGGGTTGATTGCACCACCTCAACAATATTTGGACCCAGCTACTGGTGTCATATATGTCGATCCAATGCAACAACAACAATATGAACAACAGCAGCAACAGCTTTTATTGCAACAACAACAACAACAATTACAACAATCTCAAATACCTCAACAACCAACTAGTGGAATTTTCTATCAACAACCAACACAAACCGGTTTGTATCAACAGAAAACAGGAATTGATAAAAATCAATTGTTGTCTTTATACTCACAACCTCAACAACAACAACTTCAACAACAACCGACACAAAATTTCCAGCAATTCCAGAATCCTTATCAACAACAACAACCATTTCAACAGCAACCTCAACAACAGTACAATAATTTCAACTACAATCCATTTTAAATTGGATAATCTCAACATGTATAATACAAATTAAGTTATCTTTTTTCTATTCTTTATATCACTGAATCCCCTTTCTATAAATGAAATATGTACAAATTGCTATAACCTCTACTCATCTAAACTTTTCATAAAACTCCTCTTCTTTAAATCTTTTGGCAACTAATTCTAAGACTTTCTCATCATAAACTTGTTCTAAAGGTTCACCACCTTTCAAAACTCTTTCCTCATGTTCCTTTTGTTCTTCTTTAGTCATAATAACAACATTATTTAAGGCAACAGGTTTTGATGGGTCCCATTTAGATAATGTTAACCTAGTTGAAAATCCAGATATTGGTGATTTACCTCTAAAGACTTCATCCAAGATATATGGAACGTCTTTCAATGCAATTGGAACTCTTTGATCCGGTTCACCAATTCTACTTTGTTGACCTGCTAAACTTTGGAAAATTCCATCATAAATTTTAATTCTATTTTTACCCTCTATTGGTTCAATTGGATAACCTGCCACTGTGACAATGACATAAGTGGCAATGGTTAGACCAAACATGGCTGGCATTGGACCCAACACGGGAAGAATTCTAACTCTAAAATCTTGTAATGCACTTAATTCATCAACTTTACCCTTTTGAAATTCATCTTCTGGTAATGGTAACAACTGTGCTTTATTTGGATCAGGTTTCTCGGCAGAAAAAACAACTGGAATTTTGTGTTGAATACCTTTTTTCTTCAAACGTCTTCTAACTGCACGAGCCAAAGAATCTTCTTCAGTGTTTGAAATATCACCAATGTTAATTCTTGTTGGATCACTTTTACAAGCTGCACCCATCGAACTTATGATTTGTAAATTGTTTTCATATGCAAATGCTAAAAGATCAACTTTTGTGTCAATGTTATCAATACAATCAACAACAAAAGTTGGATTACCTTCCAATAATAATTCCTGTGCTAAAGGTAAATGCCATAATTTATTAACAACTTCAATTTCCACCCATGGAGCAATTTTCAACAGGTGTTTTTTCAAACATTCAACTTTCGAGGTACCAACATCTTCCAAAGTGGCAACAGCATGTCTATTCAAAGAACTCAATGAAACTTGATCGAAATCAATAATTCTCAATTTGGAAACACCAGAACGAATCAACATTGTGCAAGTCCATGACCCAACACCACCTGCACCGACAACAACAACAAACTGATCACGTACTTTCTGCATACCTTCCTCTCCCAAAAAAGCATAATTTCTTGCAAGTTGTTCTCTAATCAGATCTTCATCGTATTCAGCTTCAAACAACTGTTTCTTTTTTCCTTGAACTTGTGGTTGACTCACTGGTTGAGCATTTGACCAAAAGTAATGTGCTAGTTCAACAACACCAACAGTCACCGCGGCAGTGGCAACAATCGCACTCAGAACTTCTTTCTTCAAACTCATCCTCTTCAATCACTGTTGAAATATATCAGTTCAAAAAGAAAAGAAAAAAAAAAAATATTTTTTTTTATTGACCAGTATCAAAATCTTATATTTCGTTAACAGTGCGAATCACACGCAGCTGAAGAAAATGTTCCGTTCAGCATTCAGACTTGTCTCACAGCGATGCGTACGACGCTACACGACACAGGCAGTGAAAGACATATCACAACTCACGCCCAAACAGATCATTGAGCGAGTTCAAGAGATTCCAATGAGTCGGTATAGAAATTTCAGTATTGTTGCACACGTCGATCATGGGAAATCAACTTTAAGTGATAGATTGTTAGAATTGACCAAGGTTGTTAAACCAGGACAGAAACAAGTGTTGGATAAATTGGATGTGGAAAGAGAAAGAGGAATTACCGTGAAAGCACAAACTTGTTCTATGATTTATAATTATAAAGGTGAAGACTATCTGCTTCATCTTGTTGATACACCTGGGCACGTTGATTTTAGGGCAGAAGTCTCGAGAAGCTATGCTTCTTGTGGTGGTGCGTTGTTGTTAGTTGATGCTGCTCAAGGTGTTCAAGCACAAACAGTCGCTAATTTCTATCTTGCATATAGTATGAACTTGAAATTGATTCCTGTTATAAACAAGATAGATCTGGATAGTGCAGATATTCCAAGATCATTGGATCAGATAGAGAATACTTTTGAATTGCCACTGGAAGATGTGATTAAAGTTTCTGCCAAAACTGGTTTGAATGTTGAAGAGATCATTCCTGCAATTATTGAAAAAATTCCACCTCCAGATGGTGAACTGGATCATCCATTCAGAGGTCTGTTAGTTGATTCATGGTATGACACATACCTTGGTGTTGTTTTACTTGTTTATGTCCGTGATGGATCATTGAAAAGAGGTCAAAGAATTTTTTCACCACATACCAAACGTAAATATGATGTTAAAGAAGTTGGAATGATGTACCCAGATAGATTCCCGATGGATATAATTAGAGCAGGACAAGTGGCGTATATTGTTCCAGGAATGAAGAATTCTTCAGAGGCTATTATTGGTGATACATTTATGAACGTTTCTCAACCTTGTGAACCGTTGCCTGGTTTTGAAGAACCAAAACCAATGGTTTTCGTTGGTGCATTCCCAGCAGATTTCACTGATTTCAAAGATATGGATGAAAAAATGGCACATTTAGTCTTGAATGATCGTTCAGTTACTTTGGAGAGAGAAACTTCAAATGCTTTGGGACAAGGATGGAGATTAGGATTTTTAGGGTCATTACATGCAAGTGTTTTCAAAGAACGTTTAGAGAAGGAACATGGTGCAAGTTTGATTTTAACTAATCCTAGTGTTCCTTATAAAGTTGTTTTCAAAGATGGAACACATAAAATCATCACCAATCCAACTGATTTTCCAGAATTGAGTCAACGTAGTAAAATCTCACACATTGAAGAACCATACGTTGAAGCATTAATGACACTACCGCAAGAGTATTTGGGTCCAGTTATCAAATTATCAGAAGGTAATAGAGGTATTCAAAAGGAGATATCTTATTTAACTACGGGACAAGTGATGCTTAAATATGAACTCCCACTAGGTAGATTAGTTGATGATTTTTTCGGTAAATTGAAGTCTGTGACACATGGTTACGCGTCATTAGATTATGAAGATTCCGGTTATAAAGAATCCGATGTGGTGAAACTAGAGTTGCTTGTCAATGGTACTGGTGTTGATGCATTGTCTCAAGTTATGCATAGATCAGAAGCCCAATCCACTGGTAGAGAATGGGTTGAAAAATTCAAAGAGCATGTCAAGAACCAACTTTTCGAAGTAATCTTACAGGCTAAAGCTGGGAACAAGATTATTGCTCGTGAAACTATTAAAGCAAGACGTAAAGATGTTCTTGCCCGTTTGCACGCAGCAGATATAACGAGACGTAAGAAATTGTTAGAGAAACAGAAGGAGGGAAAAAAGAAGATGAAATCCATTGGGAACATTGCGATCAACCAGGACGCATACCAGGCTTTCTTGAAGAGAAGCTGAGTTGTACATAGCTGTAAATTTGTGTAAAATAGATTGACTTCAAAGTTTACTTCTGAAGTGTTAGCAAGCGATTATGTAGTCAGACCGAGCAGTAAAGCTGCACTTTAAGCTCACTGCTGCACTGCTGCACTGCTGCACAGTCCATGCTCTTATGGAGTCTGGATGCATCCTTCCACCGTCCATACTTCTACAGTTAACCCGTCCATTACAATCAAGTTTCAACTGTCAGAAACTTATAAGATTAAGATAAAATTAATTCAATATTTATGACTCTTTCTGTGAAAACACCAACAGTACAACAGTACAACACTTCCCAGATGTCTTTAGAAAGAGAAGAACCACGCTATTTTGGTGCAGGTCCAGCACTATTGCCAACCTCTGTGCTTCAACAAGCTGCTTTAGATTTGATTAATTTCCAAGGTATTGGACTTGGTGTTGGTGAAATCTCACATCGTTCAGCTCCAGCTGCTCAAGTTATTCAAGACACCAAGGCTCATTTCAAAGAATTGTTGAGTATCCCAGACACACATGAAGTGTTCTTTATGCAAGGTGGTGGTACCACTGGGTTCTCATCCATTGCCACTAATTTATTGGCAAGTTTTGTTAAAAAAACTGGTAAATTGGGTAAAGCTGGTTATGCAGTTACTGGTACTTGGAGTTCAAAAGCTAAAGAAGAAGCTGAAAGATTAGGTCTTGAAACTGTTGAATTGACCAACTCTAAGAAAGTTTATGGCAGTTACACTAAAATCCAGCCTCAATCAGAATGGACTAAAATCGATCCAAAGGAAACTGCCTACATTTATTATTGTGATAATGAAACTGTTAACGGTGTTGAGTTTCCACAGGTGCCAGAATTCGAAGGTGTTGAAGTTGTTGCTGATATGTCTTCAAACATCTTATCGAAAAAACTTGATATTTCAAAATTCGGTCTTATAATGGCTGGTGCTCAAAAAAATGTTGGTTTAGCAGGTTTAACCGTTTACATTATCAAAAGAACATTGTTAGAACAAGCTTCTGATGCTGAATTGAAAGCATTACATGCGCCAATCACACCAATTGCGTTCCATTATCCAACTGTCGTTAAAAATGATAGTGCTTATAACACAATTCCAATCTTCACTTTACATATTTTGGATTTAGTGTTGAAGAATTTAATTGCTAAAGGTGGTATTGAAGCACAACAGGCTGCTAATGAACGTAAATCAAGTAAAGTTTATGCTGCATTAAATAAATTCCCAGATTTATATAATTTACCAGTTGATAAATCAGTTAGAAGTCATATGAATGTTGTTTTCACCATTAATGGTGAAGGTGCAGAAGAAGATTTTTTGAAACAAGCTGCTGAAAGAAACTTGAAAGGTTTGAAAGGTCATCGTTCTGTTGGTGGTATGAGAGCATCGTTATATAATGCGGTTACTGAAGAAGCTACAGATGATTTGATCAAATTGATTTTAGAATTTGGTGAAGCTCATAAATGAGTTTATTCTTGTCCTGTTTATTGAAGAAATACTATAGACTACTTCACTTTGTAGCAATATCAATCTCTTATCCCACTTATAAAATAAACAATTTCACAAGCGTCATTATCATCCAATCTTGCATGAACAGCTAAACATTCTTGATTTGATATAACTAGCGTAACAGATCTTGCCATTTCCACGACTTTTGCAGCCATATTCCAATGTCTCAACTTCACCTGAACTTCAAACTCATCTTGTTCATCATGGTCATGTTCATCCTGTTGTTGTTGTTCAATTGAATTATCTCTACTAACCTGTAATAATTCATTCCAAATAATCTCGACACTTGAATCAACACCTTTCACGATCCTTACACTTAATTTACCATTAATATCACCTTTAACTTTAATCAAACTTAAACTTTTATAACGTTCAACGCGTTTAAATAACAAGCTGATGTCCATGGGCAACACCATAAGTAAATCAATTTTACTAAATTCAGGTTCAGTTAACCGTTCATCTTTCTCTTTTCTTAACAATCTAACGGGGACACTGAAAGTATGATTAACTGAACTAACTGCACTCAGATTCTCGTTGAAAAAAATGGCTAATTTAGTGTAATCTTTCCCAAACTCATTTGTGGTCTTTTGAAGTCGTATACTTAATTTATCAGAATTTGACTTCTCGAAATTTTTCAAAACCGTGTGAAGTTGATCAATGTTTGTTTCTAATGATATGATATTTTGTCTTATACTCTCCAGTTCATAAGTGTCGAAATGTTCTCTGGGTATTTTAGCCCAAATCTGAGGCTCATTTTTAGAAGTTGAAATTATATGAAGTTGTGATGGCGTGAATCTTAAAACACATTCTTTTCGTAGTGGGATGATTGAAGCTAGAGTTTCTAAATAATATAGGGAAAAAAAAGGTTAGTTATTCAAAACTTATTCTTCAGTATACGGAGCAAACGAACGCTTCAAGATTTCTATTTGAGAGAGATAGATCTTCAATTTCATTATGATTGAAACATTTCCCTACAAAAGTTTAGAATTTTTGAATTTTATTTTATGCATTGCAACAATTTGAGTATCAAAGTCTCAAATTTTGTATTGAATCATCAAATCTTCCAGTTATAGATTGAAATGAATGACAATCAAAGTATACAGACAAATTTAGAAATAGAAGAAATAAAATAAAACAAAAAAGTGTCAGGTCTAGTAATTACAATTACACCATCCAAATCTAATGCAACCGTACTCAAAGAAAGTCCTGTAAAATGAATTATCACTTTAGCCCATTGTTCATTCACTTAATTATATTGAAAAAAAAAATCAATATAACTAATACAGTGAAGAACATCCAGCTCAAGACTTGAATATGGAAGATTCAAACCGAGCGAGGCACAGGGCGGATTTTTAAATAAAATATTTGTGATGTTTTATAATTTTTCTTTTTCTAGGACTGTTCTTTTGTAAGTATGGAATGCAATGGATGCTACTGAATCCATGCAGAAAAAAAAACTGATGTGTATTATTCCCATTCTGTGTCCTCTTGTTTATAATTATCCATAACAATACGATAAATAAAACTTGGTGCAAACCCCCCACTAAAAAAAAATTGTTAGTATTATTTCCTTTTCTCACAAACTGATTAATGGGGATATGACGGTACATACACGTTGGTGATATAAATATCAATATGATCTGGAGGAACATAATCAAACAAAGGGTTTGTGATACTTGAATGTTGAACTAAAGTTGAATCAGCAAAATTAACAACTTTCCCCGAGTTACCAACTTCAATTAAACTTTCCACATCAAATGGATAAGTTGGACTTAGTTTATATAAACCTGCCACTGAAAACACAGGGGTTTTAAATTCTTTTGCACATTCACAAACTGCTGCAACACCTGCACTTGACACGGTACCACCATTGGCAAAAACGGCTCTTGCACCAACAATGACTTTCCCAACACGAGACATCACAGCAAAAACATGTGAGTCAGGTATCACTATTGTATGAATTTTAGCATCACTTAATTCTTTAGCAAAAGCATGAGCTGTGGAAGTTCTATTTGGGAAACATTCGGTGACTAAGACAGTGAATTTTCTCTTTTGCCTTGCTTTTAATAAAAATTTCAAGACAGTTTGAGAATCAGGGGTTGGAGTTAACAAGATTTCATTATCATGAATTAAATCAACAGACATTGATTCAATACCTTCATCAATATTTGAAATTTCATCAATTAAATCTCTTATTCCTTGAATAATGATTGATCTTAAATCATGGTTTTTCTTGGAAGAACGTTTGAAAGATTCTTTTGGTTTATTGTCCTGTGTACTTAGCAAACTGAACATTGAGCTAATCATTGCCTCATTTGTATCATTATTAGCCTCGACTTCTTCTCTAATAATTGCCAGTATTCTTCTAATGACATTACCACAAGTGAATTCTCTTGGTTGAGCTTTTGTGAGAGTGAGTCCCAATGACCGTATCTGTTGTATAAGATGGTCTGTACTGTTCCAACGAGCAGCAGCAATGAAACGCATTAGAAGCTGGCAAGTTTCTAGAGCCACGACATATGACCCAGATATTTGACGACGTTTTAGTTTTCTTAATTGTGGTTAGTTTTGAGCTGGGGGAAGAAGAAAATGAAGATGAATATAACAAACATACTCCACAAAGGCGTCTATTTGAACTGTGATATCAAGCTTTGTAGTTTCTTTTGAAGACATTTTGATGTGTTTTTGAAACAATTCGAAATCTTGTATGGGAAATAAAAAAAAAAAACTGTGAAAAATTTCAGTGTTTGAAGAAAACATCAAAAAAAATGAGAAAAGCAGGGTAATAAGCATCAGAATGATCAAATAATTACAACAAAACAACAACAAAGAAGACTACAAACCTGGTAGATATTGAGGTCGTTAGTTGTGTTCTGATATGTAGTTAGTTATCAATCAAAAAATTTATCAAAAGTTTTGGTTTTTTTAGCCAATTCTTCAGTATTTTCTTCACCAGAACTGGATGTGTCACTATCAGAATCATTCTCACCATCACTCTCTGTGTCTTTTAAATTGAATGCATCACGAATATCTTCAAGTTGTTCATCAATTGCATCAAGCAATTTCATGTCTTCAAACCTGTCTGCGTTTGAGGAAGAAGAAGAAGAAGTTGGTGTAGCATCAATGATTTTCTGTAATTTGAGTCTTTTCTCTTCTAATCGTTTCTTCTCCTCTTCGTTAACTGTTTTCACTAGCTCATCAAGTTGCTTAAGTCTCTTGATAGTCTTGACTCTTCTCCCATCCAGTGTATTGTACAAATCATTGCTGTTCGCCGACTGTCTTTTCTTTTTCTTCAAACTTGAGGCACGCTGCTTCAACAGCTGTCCAAATCCACCTTTACCACCACATAGCGAGGCAGTCATTCTGATATTGATGATTCCAGCATTGTTATTGGACCCATACAGGTCACCAGCAGTGGCACGTTTCGTCACTGGTTGTCCATCCACGGTGCTGAGCTTCACTATCTTATGGAGACTTGGTGGCACATTATCCAAGATACGCTGGTTGATCTCTGCAGTGCTCGTTGTGGGATCCACATAGAACTGAATTTTCTCCACTCCACTGATTGTCTTTACATCTATCAGTATCTTCATCTCTTCTTCTCTACTCTACTCTGTTCCTATGAAAGATGATAGATGATAGATGAGTATAAAATTTAAATTGTATAATGACAGAAAGTGAAAAAACCTCAGACAGGGCAACAGTGCAATTTTTTTTCTGTCGTCCAATTTTTCCACCAATTTCTTCCTGAACGACGACACTTTCCAGCTGAAGTTTAAAGAAGAAGAACAACAACAACAGACTCACACAAGATGTTCTCACGCACCATCACTGCTGCTGCCCGCTTGCCGCTCCGCTTGTCTCTGTCTGCTGCCCGCTCTGCCGTCAGAACAGCAGCTACTTTCGACAGAACAAAACCTCATTTGAACATTGGTACCATCGGTCATGTTGATCATGGTAAAACCACTTTGACTGCTGCCATCACCAAATGTCTAGCTGAAAAAGGTGGTGCTGATTTTTTGGACTATGCTGCTATTGATAAAGCCCCAGAAGAAAGAGCTAGAGGTATCACCATCTCTGCTGCCCACGTTGAATATGAAACTGCAAACAGACATTATTCCCATGTTGACTGTCCAGGTCACGCCGATTATATCAAGAATATGATTACTGGTGCTGCCCAAATGGATGGTGCCATCATTGTCGTTGCCGCTACTGATGGTCAAATGCCTCAAACTAGAGAACATTTGTTGTTGGCTAGACAAGTTGGTGTTCAACATATCATTGTTTTCGTCAACAAAGTTGATACTATTGATGATCCAGAAATGTTGGAATTGGTTGAAATGGAAATGAGAGAATTATTGACTCAATACGGTTTTGATGGTGACAACGTTCCAGTTGTTATGGGTTCTGCTTTATGTGCTTTAGAAGGTCGTCAACCAGAAATTGGTGTTCAAGCTATTGATAAATTATTAGAAGCTGTTGATGAATATATCCCAACCCCACAAAGAGATATGGAAAAACCATTCTTAATGGGTATTGAAGATGTCTTCTCCATCTCTGGTAGAGGTACCGTTGTCACTGGTCGTGTTGAAAGAGGTGCTTTGAAAAAAGGTGATGAAGTTGAAATCGTTGGTGTTAACAAACAACCAATTAAAACCGTTGTCACCGGTATTGAAATGTTTAAGAAAGAATTAGATTCTGCTATGGCTGGTGATAACTGTGGTATCTTAGTCCGTGGTATCAAAAGAGATCAAATTAAAAGAGGTATGGTTATTGCTAAACCAGCTTCAATCACTGCTCACTCTAAATTCTTAGCTTCTTTATACATCCTAACTAAAGAGGAAGGTGGTCGTCATTCAGGTTTTGGTGAAAATTACAGACCTCAAATGTTTATCAGAACCGGTGATGTTACCACCACTTTAAGTTTCCCAGAAGGTGCTGATCATTCTCAACAAGTTTTACCAGGTGATAACGTCGAAATGGTTTGTACTTTAACTCACCCAACTGCCGTTGAAGTTGGTCAAAGATTCAACATCAGAGAAGGTGGTAAAACTGTTGGTACTGGTTTAATCACTCGTATCTTAGAGTAAACGATTGCTTGATCGCAGTGATATAGTTATAAATTCATATATTCGTACATAGCAATAAATGTATATAGTTAAACACTTTTAATTCTATCGTTAACTCTATGATCTATCAAATGCTTAGTGTTGACATCAAAGTGAGATATTTTATTTTTCTTTATCAGTAAAATTTTACTACAATTTTCATTAAATCTTCAATATCAACCACAACATAACACAACCACCAACTACACCCAACACACTCGCTCAATACACTCAGGAACCACCCATGCACAATGCACAAACTCATACCGATACTGTTGCTAGCTTTACTGACTCTCCATCTTTGGACATCATTATCCAGTCTCAAGACTCCACTATCAACAATTGATAATATCAATGAGATGAAAAAACCAGGTATTGAAATCGACCCATTGAAACGTCTACCTTCACTCACACCTGATCCAAAACACTTGCATAAATCTTTTAAAGGTGGTGTCTCATCAGATGTTCCCCTTTGTTCAGAATTAGGTGTATCAATATTGAATAAAAATGGTACAGCAGTAGATGCTGCAATTACAACAACTTTATGTATAGGATTAATTAATTCATTCAATTCAGGGATAGGTGGTGGTGCATTCCTTGTCTCTAAACAGTTCAAAAAACCTGCGATCAGTATAGATGCAAGAGAAATGGCACCTTCAAAAGCTCATAAATTCATGTTTAAAGATCGTGAACATTTATCCAAGATTGGAGGTTTAGCTGTTGGTATCCCCGGTGAATTGGCTGGTCTTTATGAATTATTCAAGACTCAAGGCTCAGGGAATTTAAGTTGGAAAGAATTGATCATGCCAGTGGTGGAAATCGCTCATAATGGTTGGATTGCAAGTGATGTTCTTGCTGCTGTGGTGGAAATTGCGAAAGATGGGATTTTAGCTAATTATAACGACTGGAGTAATTTATTCAAGCAAGGTTCAAAGACAGAATTGATTGAACCAGGTGATATTGTTTACAATCATGAGCTGGGTCATACGTTGGAATTAGTTGCAAATAATGGTTCAGATGCAATTTTCTATGATTCTCAAGGTCCAATTGCTTCAAATTTGATAAACAAGATCAATAAAGAAGGTGGTATTTTCATTGCTGAAGATTTTGATTCATTATACAAAACAGAAACTTACACTGCATTAAACACCTCGTTATTAGGAGACAATACTGTTCATACATGTGCAGGATCATGTTCAGGTCCAGCTTTGATTGCCGGATTGAATATAATAGATTCATTTGGAGAATGTTTAGGTTGTGATATGACACCAGATGCTACACATAATTTAATAGAATCAATGAAATGGATTGCATCATCTCGCTCAAGACTTGGTGACCCATCAAATAATCAATCAGAATATGTTATGAGTGAAGAATGGGCAAATTTAGCTAAAGCGCATATTAATCAGTCTTCAACATTACTTGATTTTAGAGATTATCATCCTGCGTATGAGATTGTGGAGAATCATGGGACCACCCATATAAGTGTAGTTGATGAACACAAGAACGCAGTTTCAATAACATCAACCATAAATTTGTTATTTGGAGCGTTTATTCGTGATCCAGTCACTGGGATTGTTTTCAATAATGAAATGGATGATTTTTCAACACCTGGAGTCCCAAACTCTTTTGGTGTTGAACCTTCTATTTATAATTTCATACAACCGGGGAAACGTCCAATGTCCTCTACTGTGCCTACCATTGTCACTAATGAATTTGATGAACCGGAACTGATAATTGGGGCAGCTGGAGGTAGTAGAATAGTCACTGCTGTTTTCCAAGCTATTGTGAGAGTGTTCATTTACAAGATGCCCCTATTGGAGACAATTGCGTATCCGCGCTTACACCACCAGCTGCTACCAAACTACATTGAACATGAACCGTTCATCGGTTCTGATATCATTAAAGCGATGGGTTTGAAAAACCATGATTTGACACTAGAATTGCCAAAGACTGCGATGAATGGGATCCATAGAAAATACACCGGCGAGTCTTATTTTGTGTCTGACTACTGGAGGAAACGAGGCAGTCCAGCAGTGCAGTAAACTATTTAATTTTAATTTTATTTATTCAATTTGTGCTGTAGTGTGATTTCAGCTTGTAGGATTTTTATGTCAAAATTGAGTGATAATTTGATATTCATCTCACTATTTCTTTCTTTCTTTCTTAATTTCTTCATTTCCTTTGCAACACACTCATTGAACGACACTAACAGTAATGGCAACCCTCAACAGACACAGAAAACATCACCACGTCGCAAGTCTTCCTCGCAAACCGGTCTTTAACGACCCAAAAGACGATGATAACAAACCTGAGACAAACAGACTCACCAAAACATCCACCACAACCAACTCATCATCGAAAGAGACACCTGTGAAGGCTAACTGGGCAAGTATAGTCAGCTCAAGCTCTACACCTACATTATCAGCAACAGCAGCAGCAGCAGATAACAAAGCTGTATCACCACTTTCGCCTATGAAAAAAGTGAAATCGCCATCAACCACAAACTCTTCAGCCAACTCTCTTTTCAGTTCAAACTTGGCCAATTCAGGAACCACCGCCATCACCTCACCATCTGAATCTGCTAGAAACGCTGCAACATCACCTGTTCAGGCAAGCACTTACAACTCGGATGAAGTCTACACGTTTTTGGAAGAAAGAACTGCTGCTCTTAAAAAAAGTTTCACATACGAGCCAGGTTTTAATCAAGTGAAATCTAGAAGAAGAAGAGAAGAGAAAGATGTTGTTTACACTGAAATTCTCAGGTACTTGAATGCTCAATAGAGATACATATTGAAAGTGGTGGGAAAATTGGGTTTAACAAAATTTGGGTTTGCAACTTTGTGAGTATTTGGGCTACAAGGTGTATAAAAAAAAATAAAAAGACTGTACATTTGAAAAGGATTAATTTCTGCTACTGTAAGTTCATCTTTGTTCTATTATATCATCTCTTTGATTGTCACGAACAACTTGATCAACTCATTAACCATTCAAGTACATACAAAAATCCTAGAAAATCAGAATCAAAATCGAAACTCAAAAATTGAAGCTGTGATAAACATCAAAATCTCATCAAAATGGCCTGGATTGACGATCTTCTGGACCAACAAGTCCAGTAAGTGCTACAATCTTACAATAAAGAGATACCCGAAAACTAACACACGCAGAAAACCAGTACAAAATGTCCCACCTCCACCAGGGTTCACCGATTCTTCGAATTCCTCAACTGCTCCAAAACAACAAACTAAATCTCAACTAACTGACCTTAAAATCAAAGTGAGTTTTTATAACACTATCCCCAGCTATAACATACTAACACCCAAACAGAAAGCATGGGATGTGGCAATGGCCCCAGCAAAACAAATCCCAATGAATTTGATAATGAATTATATGACTGGTAATTCTCTTCAGTTATTCAGTATAACAACAACTTTAATGTTATTCACGGGTCCAATTAGTGCTATATTTGCCATCAATGAGCATTTCCAAAATTTGGAGGATGATGATAAAATCAAAAATGATTTAATAATGGCAAAATTAACATTTATTGGTTTACAACTGGCGATTATTGGGTTGGGGATTTTCAAATTGAATGCGATGGGGTTGGTGCCTAATAGAGCTGGAGATTGGATTTCATTCGAGGATATTAAAAATTATTCTACAGATTCGTTTGTATACTATTGAAGTAGCCAAAAAATTCTATCTATAAATATTATGTGATTTTCTGTATTGATCTATTCAGTAGATTGTTCAGTTGATTCCTTTTTGTTCTCTTTATTCTCATCAGTTTCTTTTTCAGCAGCTTCAGCATCTTTCTTATCCTTGAAGGATTTAATGAAAATTTGTTGTAAATTATATTTCTGATATTTCTCATAATCACCACTAACAACACTCATACCAATATTATTTTTGAAACATTCAATCAAAATCAACTTATCATAATTCTTCAAATCAACTTTATGATCGTCTCCAACGTATTTAGCAACTTGTTTAATAATATCCATTCTATCCAGTATATTAAAATTTCTCATACTGGTTTTAATGGCAAATTTTAAACCTTTCTTCCCTTTAAAATGAGGATCTAAAACCCTGGCACTTAATTTCTCCAGTTCTTCCATTGATGCACTGACAGAAAATGTAATTGGTGTTAATTTCTGTGTAAATCTTGTACTTTTAACTCGAGATTCTGATGCTTCTTTACAAATTCTTTCAACAAATTCTTCTGGATTAATTGGTCTTCTTGTTTTACAGAAAACAATACATTCACACCCTAAATCTAAAAATGATATCGGTTCCTTTTTATTGCTTGGTTTAGATTGGTTCTTGATCTCTTCTAACTCTTTCTTAATAGAATCTTCGATTGATAATTCCTCTGCTTCTTCTTCAGATTCTTCCTCTAGTTCAACATCCTTATACCATTCCTCATATTTCTCTCTGAAAATCAGATTCAACTCATTCTGACATTTCTTCTCTTGATGTCTGTTACAAGTAATGAAAATACCTGATGTTGATGGTTCAATCAATCCTGTGACTTGTTTATACTAAAAAAAAAAGTTATTGTTAACACTTAAAAAAGCTCATGACTGCGTAAAACAATTTACCTTTTTCTTTCCCTGTGCTCCATTCCCTTTGCTGTCGTTCTTTCTTTTCTCACCCATTCTGTTTCTGTTCCATAAATCTTCTGATGAATGAAAAAGTTATTCACTAATTCGTTAAAAAAATATTTTTTTTCCACTACATGATGAAAAAACAACATAATTTTTTCTCTTTGCCTCTATTTTGTATGTATGTATCTGTTCTAAGAAGAAGATCTAAACAGTCTTCCCATAGTGGAAGGAGAACGCACCAGTCTCTGCATTCCACTGGCTTGCGGTGCCTCCACACGTGAGTCCTCATCTGACTCCAATTTCTGTAGCAATTTAATCACTTGATCAGGTTTAACTTGGTCATATTTCCTCAATCTTATACTTTGATCTTTAAATTCATCCAAGTTCCCGGTTTTCAACAGATTAATTGTTTGTCTTAATTGTAAGAACATCGATTGTAACGATTCATTATTTTCTGCTGAACGACTTGGATTTAATTCACGTGTAATGTTTTCAAAATATGAAATATCAATATCAAAATTTGAAATTGAAGCTTTTGTTAACTTTTCAGCTTCTGTTAAATTATCCAAAAATCTTAATGCTAAAATATCGAAAACTCTGTATAATAACAGTGATTTAACAGAGTATGGAAGATTGGAAAAAGTAGAATCAAACATATTTTTCAAAAAATCACCAATATCCTTAATGAAATAATTTGGTTCTGTATTATATTTAACTGTTTGCCAATCATAATTGATGAAATCTAATAAATCTTCAATTTTACCATCAACCATTTCAAATAACTTAGATTCAGTGTTTTTTCTTGTGGTTTGGAAAAGTTCTGTGGCCTTTAACGTGATTGATTTCTTGAAACGTTGTGATAATTCTTTGGAAAGTTCTTTTGAAGTTATCAAGAAATACTCTAAATTTATTAAATTTTGTGTTAGTTCTTCTCTTGATGTAATGTCCAATTTATTGATATAATGTTCATTAACACCTGATGATAATAACTTATCAATGTTTGCCACATAAAAATCATTAAGTGACTGAACATCATGTTTATAATAATCTGATAGAAATTGATCTTGATCATGCATAAAATTTCTAATCTGAGCACAAGTTAATGGATAAATTGAGCTGAAAGGCAACGCTATTGGGAAGTCAATGTTTGAAGAGTTGAGGTCATCATCTCTGTACCAAGTAACATTGATGATTTTTCTATAAAGATCTTCAGAATTAATTCTCATTGGCATTGAATCATCTTCTTCACTTAATTGTTCAACGTTTTTCTTGAACCTGTAAATCAAGTGTTGGGTATATTTCTTGAAAATTATGATCAATAAATTATAGAAATCATGATAATTTAGCTGGAAGTGTTCCAAGATCAAATAGGAGTTTCCAATGACAGGTTTCAACTCTAAAAGATATTGGCTATCAATTATATCATTCAACAATAAGTTTTTGAAATGAGGGTATAGTTTTGATGATAAATTTTCCCATAGTTCTTGACTTGATTGATTGATAATTTTAGGGACTTTTTCTGGGATATAATTATAAACAATAATAAATCCAACTAATTTATTTAAGAAATGCACCAAGTTTTCTTTATTCTTGATAAAATTTTTGAAAGTTTCATTCTTGGTGTCTGTTAACACAAAGGGATGCAAAATTTTATCTCTTTTCATATTCAACTCTTTATTAAATTCACTCTTAAAGAACCCTTCTTGATTCAAAATTTTAAAAATTGAAAAACTGTCCATTATGAACTTAAAATCTAGGAATTTGTCAACATTTTGAATTTGCTCATTAAGTAGTAAATAAATGTTTCTCAAACTTATCTCCACAGACGAGTTCATTTTATAATTGCTGTAATCTCTGTTAGCGGATTGATACGTTTTCCATTTGGCAATCAAATAGGTAAATTTCTCGATGTAAGAGTAAGCTATATTTTCATATTTTGTATCAAGTGTGTTTAAATTTTTTCTAAGTAATGTTAAAGATTCATCCTTAATCAATTTTTTCAAGATTGGAATGGAGTTATTGATGTTATTCAAAAATGTTAAATTTTGATCAAATTCATTGGTTAAAGTAGTCAAGTCGTTCAAGTTTTTCAAAGCATTGAAAAATTTGTTTTGTTTAATCAATTCTTGAGTTTTATCTGTTAATTCCAAAATTTGCAAGATCTTGTTAATCAGAATTGTGGATTCATCGATTTTATTAATGTTTTTCTTCAACGATAGCAACTGAAGTTTCTTTTCAAGTGCAATATTGGAGGTCTTGAATAAATGATTGTTGATATCCATCAATTGGTCGTTAATGTTGTTTGCATTCTTGGAAATCTTTGAGAGTTTATCGGTAGACTTGGAGATTTTGGCCTCGTTGGAATTGATGAAATCTTGTAGCTCTCCGTCTTTCTTTTCCAGCTCTTCTTTCAAACTGTTCACAACCTCGTTGATCGTGTTGTTCTGGATGTTTGTCTTGATGATGGGCACCAACTGGTCCAGATAATTGTTTGAATTGAGCCAGTTGATCGGATCGTTCTCATTCAGAAACAAAAATTGGTTTGTAGCACTTTCCATTTCTTCTTTCTCTGTTTTTAGTCCGTTAGCAATGTGCCGCTCAACTGGCTACCAGCAGAAGTTTCGACGTGGCAATTTACTAAAAAATAAACAAACAAATGCAAAAGTTCAAATTTTGATTGTTTTTCTCCCAGTCGATTTGAGAAATTCAAAAAAAAAAATCAAGATTTGGAAGAAATGAAAGAGAACGAATAGAAAGATGAAGAAGTTGAAGATTATTGTGGTTCAGAAGCTTAAAGGATGGGACGGAATATCAAGATAATTCTAAAAAAACACTTTTATTAAAAAGAACTATAAACTTTGGTTGAAAATACAAAAAATAAAATTAAAAGACAAGATTCCAGATCTTATCACTTGACGTTGATTCTGCTGGTAACTGAGGCTAGCTCAGTAATGAAATGCTCATCTTCACTGACCACACCACGAATGTTGTCTTTTTCAGCAGCAGCAGCAGCTTCTTCTTCTTTTTTGGCTTTTTCAGCAGCCATGACCAAGTGCAAATCTTTGTACAACCAAAGGAAGACACCAGCACAGATGAAACCAGCAACGGCAGTACCAACAAATGGCCAGATCAAATGTGGGTCAATCAATGCACCGGTACAAGCTTCTGAAATTGCTGCCGAAATTGAAGACATAAATAAGAAAATTGCCATAACCAAACCTTTCATGTGCTCTGGTGCTCTTGTGTATGCAATCTCATACGCAGCAGTGTTAGCAAAACATTCAGAAGCAGCACCTAAAATATAAAGAACAGTTTCAACCCAAACAGAAATTGGTGAGACACCAGTACCAATGGTACAATTAGTTGCATAATAACCACATGGTGAAGTCTTATAAACTCTCCATTGAATAATAGCACCAGCGACAGATGATAATGCAGCAAGTATGAAACCAAAAAATATTCTGTAAACAGGTGGGAACTCAATCTTGAATCTTCTAAACACAGGATAAACCAAATAATCCAAAATTGGAATCAAAACAATGATGGTTAAAGGATTGAAGTTACTAATTAAATCATTTGGAACACCATTAGTGGTCATGGATGCAGCTTGAGAGTTTTGAATACTACCAACACCACCGTCGTTAATGTTATAGATAATGAAAAATGTAAAGATTTTACAAGCATCAACAGTAACTTTAACATCATCAACAAACTGATCGGTCCATGAGATTTTATCTGTGACAACCTCCATATTGGATGGTTTAGCATGGTTCCAGAACTCACCTTTTTTCATTCTTGAGTACCATCCTTTTCTAAAACAGTATCTTGTGACTTTCAAAGATTCTTCAATGATCGAAACACCACTCGGAGTTTCCTTTTTCAAGTGTGGTTTTAGAATCAACAACAATGGAATCATCAACATATAAATAATACCAGGAATCAAGAATGCTAACCAGAAACCAACATCTTTAGCAGCGTACGAAGTTGCCAATGATAAGAACGCACCAATATTGATAGCCCAATAGAAAACTAAAGTCATTCTTTCCAAACTAGTTGATCTTTTCAAAATAACCTTATTACCTTTTTTATTCTCAACAACAACATCATGTTCATAAGGATATTGATCATATAACAATGGTAATAAGTTAGGCTTAATGAAACCTGTACCTAGAGCTAAAGTAATAATGGAAATAACAGTTGGAGCTAAAGCAGCAGAACCTTTTTTAAGAACACTAGGGATACCAGCAATAATTAAAACAATATGACTGATAGCACCAATCCAAACACCGTACCAAATAGTTTTCATACGTCCTAATTTTTTATCAGAGATATAACCACCATATAATGGAGTCAAATAAGCCAAAAATGTTAAAACCAAAGTGATACCACTAGCTGCTTGTAATCCCATACCTAAAGCACCAGAATTTTGTTGAGTACCTTTTGGTGGAGCACCAGCACCGTTTCCACCAGCTGGTAATGGTAATTGAATGAAGTTATTAAGTCTATCTTTAATACCGTAATAACTTGCCCTTTCTGCAAACTCAATAAGACAAATCAAATAAACTTTCAAAGGTGCACCGGCCAGTTTATGAGGTAAACGTGAATATTCACTAGTTGTTGGTTCTAATGGATAATCAGTTGAATCAGATGAGTGACCATCTAATTCACAAATTTCTTCATCAACTTGATGTTTTTGTTCAGTTTCTTTCATAATGTCCAGTTATTGCTTTCATCAAAATTATTTGCATTGGTTTCAAAATTCAAGGGCATCAACGTTATTTAAATATAGTTCTGTTTGGTATTGAGGACACCTATGTGGTATATCAGTACGATTGACCACAAATACTCTGATGATTGCGAATGATTTTGAAGATAAACTTTTGATTAACTGAAAAAGGATTGTTTGGCTCTATTTGTCGAAATGATACGGTACTAATTATCTTATCATAAGTAAAGGAACTCTAGAGGAAAATCTACAACAGCTGAAGTCTTAAGATGATCAGAAGTCAAATGACTCTGTGTGTATTGCGTGCTATGTTGCTATGAAATTCCTCGGAAGAATCCAGTTGGATTTTGATCTTGGGAGGATCTTAGTAAATGATAATTGATAAAAATTAATCCTGGAGATCAATTACTACTTGTAATGCCTACGATGTGAAGTCTTGGCTATAGATTAATTCTGTCAACCTCATGGTTGATTGTTGTCATTTTATGTAGTCTTCTGGGAATATATTATTCATACTTTTTTTAAATCTCCAATCAATTAAAGGCATGAATACTTTCTGAAAAAGGTCAAACTTCATATTGTAGTCTAGTAGAAGCTATAACTCGCATCTTCCTAACTTCAAATAGAGTCCATGACTCCATGTTTTTTGACTCCATGACTCCATGACTCCATGACTCAAAACATTGACCTAGTTTTAAAAGACAATCTTTCAAAACGGCATCAAATGTTTTTTTGGTTACCTAGTTTTTCCAAATGTTGATAAAGACGATCTTGAGAAAGAGAACTATGTAAACTCTGATTCAGATGAACTTTACGGCATCCACAACCTTAAATCTTATCATCCTAGTGACTAGTCAAAGCTCGACAGTGATCATGGTAGTTTTCAACGCCATAAAAAGATAGACTTTTTTTGCAATGGTGTGATATGATGTATTTCAATGATTCGCAAAGATCATATTAATATTGTGTGCTTTATCATCATTCGTCATCTGTCTTAAAGTAAAAATGTACTGAATTTCAAATTCCAAAGCTTTCTATTGTATTTTCAGATTCAACTCCTACTTGTGATAAGTTAATCTCTTCAAATTTGTAAGTTTATGTCGATGCTGATACTAACGTAAGTTAACTTTAACTGAACTTTGAACAATCAAGTTATCGGCATTACCATCAAGGGTCCCAAACCCCAGTTAAGATAATTGTTTCAGGTTCAATAAAAATGATAAGCTTGCTCATCTTCTGATTCAAGTTTTTCTGTTCATATTCTTTTAATCATCATATAATCAATCAATCATGTAACTCAAGTTGAAATAGTACAGTGTACTACATATACTGCTATGAAGTATGGTAACTATGTACCGATCTTCAAGCCGGCTCAAACTTCAAACTCCGTGTAATTTGGTTCATCAAAGTTATTGGAACTTGGAAGTCTCGACTCTCAAGTTCAACTGATACTTCTTATAGCTCAAAGCTAACATCACTGTAGCATTTTACACCTCTGAAATTCTGAATCGCTGAAACCTGAAAGCCTTGCTTCAAATTTAAAGTCCACGATAATAGTCATTAGTTTATCCAGCTGCAACATGAATTCGGGACTCGGCTCTTTAAAGTTTTAGATCTCAATTATTTCTCCTTCGTTCAGAATTTCCCTCAAGAGATTTTCTTCAAAATTAGATAAACAGCTCTGTAATAATTTGAGCGTATCAAAATTCGATTTAACCCTTTTCTATGTTATCACTTTGCTAGTGTATGATTGAACTGAGCTATGATATTCCATGAAAATCCAACAGGTATGATTTGCACGTTTAATGAGACCCTGGAATTTACCATGAAATGGCAGTAATTAGTGACATGATTGAAATGAAACAGCTTTTCATCCACAGTTAATCCGAGATTCCGGTGCTACTTGTAGTTACGTAGTACTAAGTAGTAAGTACAATTAGTTTTTCCTGATTTTGAAGCAACTTAATATGGTGTTTTTTGTTAGTAAACACCTGAAAACCTAAAGAAGTGATAATTATTTCACAGTTGACACAATATTCATAGCCAGCTTGAAAAAGGCACTAGTTATGTTTTTTTGGCCTGAATGTTGAACTGGGATATATTTGCTTCGCTTTAATTAGTTTGGTTTTTCGCTATTTCTTCTGGGTTTGTTCTATAATAATATTCACCTGAAATATGTTTGAGCATTATAAGATTCCAGTCAGTTTAATTAATGCAAAAAAAGATCAGCTATGAGACGTGTTCACTGAGTTAATACAAATGACCATGTGCAGTTCACTGATATTGGCTATTTGAACTTTCAATTTTCTAAGCTTGGTCCTGCTGTCGTATCATATAAAATTAATACAGTTTGTGCAATCCATTAGATCCTAAAAAATATTTGGCACAAAGGTTGTCCAAAAATGATTTCATCAAACCGATAATCCAAGTACACTTCTTTTCAAAGAAAGATTCACATTCTAAGGCTTTTCTTTTGATTTTCATTTCATTCAAGCAGATCTCAGGCATATTTATTCAATGGTCCCAATGTGCAACCCCATTATTTCTTTTCTCCTAAATTGAAGACCAATACCTAACCCTGTCGTAGACCAGTAGCTATCAAGGCATATCTCCCTTCAAGTTTCAGCAAAAATTTGCATCAATAAAAGTTTAAACGCCACCCAAAATTTTGTGTAAACAATTCAAAACACCCAAATTTTTCTGGTCAGTTAATTATTTGTGGTCAAAGTAATTTATTTTTCCCATTAACATCAATCCTCTATCAATGACCAAGCTCTTCACAACTTGCTTGATTAAGAATAAACAATTTTTCTTTTCTTTAATTTCTTTATAAATATTTGAAAACATACAAGAAATTATTTTGACTCATTTCGAAATTAATTTAGCCAAATTAATTTTTTCAAATGTTGATGAAAATCATGGGGGGTTCGAATTTCGGATATACATATCAAAACTAGTACACGCAATTATAATCGGCCGGTACGCTTTCAAGTGTCCTACACTACTTTACTAACTCAGAGTAATAATTTGGTCTTGTATGAAAACTGATGAAATATCATTTTAGAATTATAACAGCACCAGATCTGGATTGAAATTTGAAACTCAATTGAAGCTGCAAGTTAAAACTGGAAAAAAGCTTATCGAATTATCGGAAAAATAAAAAATTGAGAGGAAAAAAAAAAATCTGTCAAAAAATACAGGGTTTTTCAGATCTGATTTGATAAATCCGAATCCCGATGAATTCTCAGAACTACATTTCAAACTTCAAATAAGAGAATCATTAATCATTATATTAGTGTTGTGAACGGCTTTTAAATAGAAGTTGTTGCCGATCTATTGAGTCCAGGTTTTTTCACAATTGGTTTTGAATTACAAGAGTCCTTCTTATTGGTTGGCTTTGTTGTATGTAACGAATCAATGCTGCGGACTGATTTGTTTGGAGGTAAAGGAAACTTGAATCCAAAGTCCATTACTTGTGGAGGTTGCGTAGATGATGATGATGATGATGATGCAGAAGTGATTGAATTATCAGTGTCTTTCAATTTAGAAGTCAAAATATTTGTTGAATTTAAAGGATTTGAGGATTTTTTAGGTATTGGTGTATCTTCATGATCTTTAAACAATTTTTTAGCATTGAACGTGACACCATTGAAAGTTGAAGATCTTTGTAAAGATTTTGGTTTGTTGTTATCGATTGAATTGCTAGAAGTTATGGAAGAAGTTCTTCTTGATTCTCTTGTAAAACGGTCCAATTCTAATTCACGAGTCTCTGAAAATTTATTATCATTCATTTCAATGTATTGCTGTGGGACACATCTATGTTTTTGTGCTGTAAAGAAATTTTTGTAACCACCTTCTAAAATCAAGATATCTGGATAATCTAACATTGGGAAATTTTTTTGATTTTTAACACGATCACAAGTTCTTAAATGATTTGCCATTAGAGGACCTCTATGAGAACTGAATTCACAGTGGAAGATAATTAAATTTTTGGTTTTCTTGCCAGTATCATGTTTCACTTCAATTTTATCTTTAATGTCTAAATTTTTCAAGAAAATTTTCTCTAACTCTTGTTGAGATGAAACATTTAAAGCCCCATCAATGTGACCACCTTTGAATTCGTATTCAAATCTGCAATCAACAATGGTGACTTTATCAAAAAATTCATTGTACTGACCATCAAGGATCTTGCAAAGAGTTTCAACTTTGATTCTTGGAATGTAGTCATTTTTACCATAGAAAAATTCAATTTTAGAGTTAGTTAGATTTTCTGACGATGATCTTAAATCAAAAATATCTGTCTCAACAATTTCATTTTGAGAATAAAACATTGAGTGAGTTCTTCTAACTTTTGTTCTAGTTAGTTTTGGTTGTAAAGGAGAGTTCAGTTCTCTTTTAGAGAAATGTTTAATTGGAGATGTTATAAATAATGAGTCTTCTTCATTTTCCAGTTCTTCTAAAGTTTGTTCTTTGATTTGTCCATATTCACAGTCTTCTAATAAAGATTTGAAATCAATTGAGTTTGATTTTTCATTATGAGAATGTAAATTTGATAAATAAGGTAAAATAGAAGTTGTAGATCTTGCCAAAGTTCTTCTTGTTTTAGAAATGATTGTAGTATTAGTTTTAGTTGTAATTGAAGATGATTCTATGCTTGAAGTGGATACGGTTGATCTATGAGAATTTGATGAAAAAGTTGATGAGAGTGAGCTTGTAGTTGAAGATGAAGAATTTCTGGTTAAAGAAGGCGAATCAGATATGCTTGAGAAATCAAGAGTTTTAATACTTGAAGGTTTCATTAGAGGTCTTGAAATGTGTGTTGTGGAGTTATCTTGGATGTGGAAGTTTTCGCTGAGATCAGCGGCTAGGGTTGACGTTGGAGAATCAAATTGAGAGTCCTGTAGAAGCAAATTGAGATTTCTGGTGGCAAGAGGCTTCATCTGGCGATGAGTGGTTGTGTTTTGGCCTGTGAGCTGGCTCATTTTCTGTCTGACCACCTTGGGCAACAAGGAGGGCGAGTCCTGAGAGTTGAAGAGCGACTCCAGGTTCTTAAGGACGTTTCTGGCGGGCGAGTCCATGCTATAAAACGAGTGTATCTAAATTTTTTTTAGGAATAATGAATGTGAGTGAAGCAGCACTTTGGTTGTGATTTAATTGTGTTTGTAGTGGGCAGCACCCGCTGTGGTGTGTCGTAGTGCTTGTAAGCTATGCTCTTCGTCAGCGTCAGCGTCGCGTCAGCGTCGAGTCGAGTCGTCCAGTTGGTGAACAATAATTCGCTGGAACTTGTTCGAAGTCTTTCCAGCTCATTATATTTAAATTCTTTTTTAGTGTGTTTTACAGATGTTTTACATGGTGTTTACATTTTGCTTGTTTTGTGTGCAGCGCGGTGAGGAATCTTGTGGTGGAAAGATGCTATTTTGGCGCGGTTTTCTGTAGAATTGCACTATGATAGCTACACCGATGTGTAGCTGAGAATCCGGAGTACCACATACCCAAGTTACAGCAGTTTCTGGTGCCCAGTTCGTGAGAAATCAGCTTAAATAGCTTTAGCAGCCTCACAGAAAACCCTAAATCACTGCAACTTGTAAGCATAGAAACTGAAAAAAACCTAACATGAAACCTAAGCGCAGCAGCAGCACGCTCCAGGCAGCCAGAGTGTCACACTGTCATGAAACAGCAATCGCAACGTAGCAACCAAAGAAGTTGAAACATTTCTTTTAGTGGTGTGTTAATTGATCTTTAGCTGTGATGCTCGATTGTGTGAAGCTTAAATCATCCAACTGTCTTGTGTTTACTTATGTATACTTATTGTTCGTTGTCTAGCTGGACCAAAGTGCTGAAGCTTACGGTCGAGAGATAATCAATGTAGCGTGTGGTATACATTTAAGTCTTTACCAGTTTCTGCCTTTAATTAGTTCTGTTGCAGCTGAAAGTCAGATCGATGTGTATTAATTGTGTAATCAGGAATCAGTCGAAATCAGGTACATACAACTTTCAGATCTCAAGTTTCAAGTTCCAACTTCCAAGTGTCATGAGTGTCAACAGTCCATCGATGCAAGGTACACTTGGTTTCAAGACACATCACAACTCTAAAGTTTAAACTACTTAAACTCTAGCAAGGACCAAGGTATACTATCAAATTCCGACAATCATAGCTAGGATTCTCCATCGTTCACGAATCACTACTAAACACATTCTTCGTTTACTATTGCTAATTACTCGTATTCATCCATCTCTGCTTACCAAACCCTGGAATGTGAAGATTACGGGCATTCCAAGTTCCAATTCCAATTAGCTCCAACTCTACTCTGAAAATTGACACCTAAGTTTGCCCTTAGAAGTTGGTAGAGTCTCACAATTCGTGTACTTCTGCTACACTACTTCAGTAGTACTACAGGTACTACAAGTCGTAACAGTAGTAAATGCTCCTTTACCTTGTATACTCAAACATCATTCTTCCGTCTATAACGAACACTAAATTGCTCTGAATCAACACCTGCTTGTTTACTTCTTTCCCTCTTCAAAAAACAGTAAACAAAGAGATCTGCTAGAATTCCACTACATATTTTCCAATGACACCAACCAACTAAGAACTTTCTCTATCACACACTAGGCAATTATTATTTGATTCAAATTTCATACACACACGAGTCACGACTCACGACTCACGACTCACAACTCATCACAACCCCAAGTAATCGTGCATCGTAAGCATTGAATACCGTTTTACTGGTGCATCGTGCTCTTCATTAACCATGGTTTTAAGTTTTCCGATAGCAAATTTCTTATCACTATCATCATTTAAATCATCATCTATTAATCCACGATCTTTTCCTACATCATCATCACTTTGTTTTTCCATGAAAGACCGCAAATTAAGATTTTTCTTACTGCTGCTGATCCTCTGTCTAACAAACACATGCTTTAATACACCAACTAAACTTAGTCTTTTATCAACGTTTTTATTCAACAATTTCAAAATCAAATCATTCAGTTCATTCATTTCAGCAACATTTACATCATCATCTCTTTGACTTTCCATCACATCATCAAAACTCACGTCTTTATTAACAATCTCATTAAACATTTCAAATTCATTTGATCCATTAAACGGTAATTCTCCATAAAATAAACAATATAAAGTCACACCCATTGCCCATAGATCAACACCAAATTTATCCCCTTGGCTACTAATATACATAAACCTACTATCCACAATCTCAGGTGCTGCAAATGCCGGTGTACCAATAAGTTGATTATCTTCAAAACAACTAATTCCAAAATCACAAATTTTCAAAACATCATCTTTCATTAATAAATTTGCTGGTTTTATATCTTTATGGACTATCCCAATCCCATGCAAATACCTAAGTCCATTACATAATTGCCTCGTTATATTCTTCAGTTTGAGAAGTGAATATTTATAACACCTCCCAAATTTCAAAGTTTCTGGACAATACTCCAAAACCAAAACAATCCTAATTTCATCTTCTAAAAAATCAATCATTTTAATCACATTTTGATGTGTCAATTGTGAAAGTATCGCACGTTCATTTCGTATTCTTGAAATTGGTGAATCTTTTGATATTAGTAGCGTTGGTTTTTCTCTTTTCGAGACGATTTTTAAAGCAACGTTGTTTATTGAAGATGTTGATGTTGGTGTTGATGCTTTATAAATCTTGGAGTTGTGACCTTCGCTAATTTTGAAGATGATCGCGTATTCATTGATTGATGTTGTGTTGTTCTTTCGCGTTATTTTCATTTGTCTTATCTGTTGATAATATGTAACTTTAAAAAAGTTTTTCAAGATTTTTTTTTTCTGATAAAAAGGTCAAATTACATACTGTAGGATACATACTTACAAGTTTTGTGAATACATACATAGTTTAAGTCTACAAAATTGAATAAAGTATTTGATATATGATAAAAAATGAACATGAAAATGAAAATTGATGAAAGTTGGAAAAGACTAGTTGAAACCTCCCAAGTTCAATGTCTTGTATGAGTTCTTAAATGTTGAGCCAAATTATCTGACCTACTAAATTTTTTCTCACAAAATTTACAAGGGAACGGTCTGATATTCGAATGAACAGATCTAATATGTCTTTTCAAATGCTCCGATCTTCTAAACGCTTTAGGACAATCATCACATTTGAAAGGTTTTTCACTATCATCAATGGCTGATTGATTTGTTGATGATGTCAAAGTTGATGATGAATTCTTATTGGTGTTGTTTTTGTTGTTGTTTGGAAGTGATGCTGATGATGATGATGAAGATGACGATAGAATTTGTTGATTTGAATTTAATGATGATTTTAAATTCAGCATGTTTAAATTTTGTTGAGCTGCTGTGCTTGAACGTGTATGAATGAATGGAGTTGATGTTGCATTGATTGAAGAAACAACAGCTTCAGATGGAGATTTTGAAGATGATTTTCTTCCCAATTTTGTCTCTGATAATGAAATATTTTCAAAAGATGATGGATCAAAAGAGTTTGGAGTTAATAAAGTTTTCAAAGACACTGGATTAGCGATCAATGAATCAGATTTTCTTCTTTTAGTGACAGAACTTTTAATAAATCTTGGAGTTGAAGCATTTGACATTGAATGTTTTCTTTCATATTTCCTTGTATAATTCTGTTGGATATTTGGAATTGGAGAAGGACTCAAATTTTGATTTTGACTTTGATTTATCCAAGTTTGAATAGCATTTTCAACTTCTTCATTCATTGACCAATTTGAATGTTTTCTTTGATGTTGATAAGGAGAACCATCATTATTAATGAGTTTAGTGTTAGAAGATGCATCACTAACAGATTTAGATTTGGTTTTTTTAGTTTTATATTTTCTTGTTGTCTTTTTAGGTTTATCTTTTTCAATTGAATCATTATTATTATTATTATTATTATTATCGAGTTTCATATTTTCGTCATCACTAGTTGATTTTATTTTATTTTTGTTATTCATCATGTCATAATCATCATCATTTGAAGTCATAGAACTGTAATCATTTACTAAATTTGAATCTGGAGACAGTGAAGAGTTCAGTTCTTTTGGGTTGATGGTAATTTGTTCTGTTTGAATAGAAGGATTCAATGAGATGTATTTGAACTTGCTTAAATAATCCATATTTGTAGTGGTTGAGTATTGATGGTAATTACTATTGAAAGCGTTACTTTGAATGTAATTGTTGTTGTTGATAGTGCCGGCAATATTGGTATAATTAGAATGCCCAGAAGAAGATGTTGTTGATGGTGGTGGTGACAGTGAGTTGTTATTTGAATCAGTTATGGAAGATGAAGTTTTCGGTGGGTCAACTTTTGATCTTAGCAAATCGTACAAGTTGTCCATGCTGTTGTTGTTGTTGTTACTGGAGCTGTTATTTGTGGTGGTGCTGTACTGAGGATAGATGGTGTGGTCTATTGGCGACACTGGTTCTTCATAGAAGTCTGAATGGATATGACTATCGATGTTGTTATTGTTATCATCATCAGCCAAGTTCAAATGATTAGTACCAGAAGAGGTGTTGTGGGAAGTGCTCGGAAAAGCGCTGGTGAAAGTGTATATGAGATCAGGTTGTAACGTAGACATTGCTGGAGATGTGTTTGTGATGGCAGAAGAGCTGTTAGTTGTTGATTGATGCTTGTTGTGTCGTAGTGAGCCGTGACTGAAAAGTCTGGGTGGTAAACGTGGAAATTGGTCAGAGGTTATAGCCGAAAGAGTTGATGTTGCACAACAAAGAGCTGATAGTTGAGAATTGGAGATGCTTGTTTGTTGTAGCTGTGCAGTGTGGTAGTCTCTATGTGATGTGGGATCAGAGACAGAGACAGGTGTTGTTCGTTTCGTGTGTGAGTAGTAGGAATTGGACGATAAGTGTATGTAACCTTTTTGGTTTCAACTTTCAACTGGTGAGCAGAATTTGGAAATTGATGGTGTAATAAATTGTCAATCGAGCCCAAATATTTGCAGCACTGAGCAGAAGTCTGAAGATAACCCAGTTTTAGTTACGTAAGGTTGCTGGCTGGGTGTTTTGGTGTTGTGTATAGCTCGACTGGTGGGTAGTATGAGTGTACTGAGGTGGATTGTGAAGTAGTGTCTACAACTGTGTATGAACTGTTGAATGGTTGGTTACGTAGTTAATAGTTTTAAGTAGTTACGTACATAGTTTACTGATTTAACAATAAGAGATAAACAGGCCGGGTTAGTGCTGTATCTGACTGGATTCTACAAGTTCCAACTAAAGTGCGCGTATGTCCGGGTTTCTTTTTGTCTTTTGTCTCCAATTGTGAAGTTGGAAGTTGGACAGCCGTCAGTTCGATGCTCGCTCGGCGCTGTTTTTTCATGTAAAAATTCGATAACTTAAAAAAAACACAAAGTTGCCGTTTTAGGAAACACACACTTCTGCCTAATTAGGAAATCTGACTAGCAAAATTGAAAACCAAAAACTTGAAGAAATAAAAGAAATAAAAAGCTTTGAAGAGATAAACGCCACCAGCTAGTTGCAACCACTCAATTACCAGCGCGCTATAGAACCCAACCAGCTCTATAAACACTTGCTGCGTGCTATATACCAACACACAAGCATCGACTTTTTGGCTCAAGTTTCAAACCCGCTAATTATTGCTTGCTCCCCTGATTTTTGCTTATTCAAGAATAACAATCCCTTGCTGTCCAATTGTTGCTCCCTCCATACTTCCAAGCATCAGCATCAATATTAATATTAATACATTACAACTTGGGCGCTCTCACCATCTTTAAACACCTTTCATTCATATACAACAGACCCTCATCACAATGTCTTTAGCTCATTCTGAATACTCTACAAAGTCAAGAACAGCGTCTGTCTATCAAACCACTGATAAACCTCTATCCAAAGAGGCTTTGTATAGAGCCAAGTTGAAATACGGTATCTATCAAGCTCCTTCACAAAACAACATCGGTGTCCCAAATGGTACTTCTGCCTCTGATAGCGCTGCTTTATTAGCAACTTCAACTGATTTATCTATCAAACCATACAAGAGAACTGTTGCCACTGAAGCTCAAACTGCCGCATTGTTTGCTAAGAAAGATACTGCTCCAAAAGCTTGGAAAAGAGACACCGTTAGTGAAGACGCTGCATCTTCTGCTTTAGCTGCTGTCTCTAAAAAAACTATCATTGTTAACAATGATGGATATCAACAAAGTTTCAACAATTACACTCATGCTGCTGCAAAATCAGTTACATCTAAATCTTCAATCGATTCTGATGTCGATGACACTCAAACAATTGCAACTTCTTTAGATCTTGATATTGCTACTATTACTAAAGTCTCCACTGAAAAGGCTCAAGCTGCTGTTCATGATCGTTTAAACCCAGAAAGAAACGTTTCCATTTATGGTTTACAAGTCAACTCAAAACTAAGTGATTCTCAATATGAATCTTTTGCTGCTGTTGGTGCTCTAGCTTCTCAAAAAATCAAACCTCCAAAAGATGAAAATTTAGATGAATACAATGTTTTCAAAAATTCAATGGTTGATAAAAAAGTTTTGGAACAAGCTAGATTAAATGCTTTAGCTACGTTGAAAAATGTTGATAAAGATTTGCAGAAAAATGATTTGTTTTCAAACCCTGAATTCAATGCTGCTGCTGTGGCAATTGCCAAAAAACATGGTGAAACACGTTCTGTTAATACCGGTAAAATTAATTTAGGTGGTGGTTTGTATATGACCCAACAAGAATTGGATGAAATTGCTAAAAAATTTGTTGATCCTGTCTTGGAAGATATTAATAAAGAAGCTAAAGCTCAAAGACAAAAAGATGCCGAAATCGCTAAACAAAAGGAAGAACAAAGACAACTTCATGAAAAATTGAAAAATGAAGAAAGAGCTAAAAAAATTGCTGATAAGAAGTTTAAACAAGAATCTAAATTGAAGAGAAAACAAGAATTGGAAGAAGAAAAACGAAAACAACAAGATGCTTTATTAGCTTTAGAGAAGACTAAAAAGGAAGAATTGGAAAAACATCAAGCTTTATTAGCTTCCAAACAAAAAGAACATGCTAAAAAAACTGAAGAACTATCAACCAAAAAGAAATTAGAAACTTCAAGATTGAAAGAAGAAGAAGAGAAGGCTAATGCAATTCGTCAAGCTGAATTAGATAAAATTAAACAAGATCGTGATTTTAAATTAAATCCAATTTTGGCTGATTTAAAGGCTGAAGAAGAAAAATTAGCGTTATTAAATGAAGAAAAATTAGCTATTGAACAAATCACTAATTCTCAAGCTGAAGATTATGAAATTGCCACTAAATTATTAGCAACTTCAACAAGTGAATTGAATTTTGCCAAAGAAAAATTAGAATCTTTAAAAGCAGAAATTGAAAATTCCACTGTTGAATCTGAAAAATTATTGAAAGAATCTGAAGTTAAAAAAATGGAAGCTGAAATCGCCATTAAAAAATCAAAAGAGTTAGAAGCTGAAGCTAAATTAAAACAAGTTGAATTAGATCATCAAAAATCTTTATTGGAAAATCAAAAATTACAATTAGAAATGGAATTAGAAAAAGCTAAAATTGAAGCTTTAAATGAAGAAAAAAGAATCGCTGAAATTTTACCTCCAACTCATTTAGATAACGAAGAAGTTGAATCTGTTTTAGAACCTGAAGTTTTATCCGATGTTGAAGATCAATCTGATGAATTACCAACCGCTGCTACTAGTTCCAAACCAGTTGCTAAATCACTCGAACCAATTTCTCCAAATCCAACTCCAATTCATCAAACTACCGAATCAACACCAGCTACTGCACTTGAAAAATCAACTCCATCTCCAACACCATCTTCTTCAACTGCAACCCCAGTTGTTAAACGTGCCTCAATGGTTGATTCAGTTATTCCAAAAGATTATGTTCCACCAGTTAGAAAAAATTCAATCAAACGTTCAAATTCAATCAATTCAATTCCAAAAGCCTCGGATCTTTCAAGATCAAACTCAACAAAAAGATCTTTTAATCCATTATCAAGAAAGTCTTCAATTAAACAACAACAAAAACCACCATCAAGATCAAATTCAGTTAAAAAATCTTCTGCTGGTGCTCATCAAAGAAAAATTTCAAATCCAATTGCCATTCAAAAAGATGAAAATGAATTAAAACCAACTTTTTCCGGGTTTTCTCAAGGTTCTGGTGAAGCAGACCATGATGATTTAGGTACAAATACTTCAACTTCAGATTCTCCAATCATTGGTACAAGTAATACTGAAAAATCAAATGGGATTTTCAAAGAACAATTTTAAAGAAACAAAAATTTAACTAACTTGTTGCTGTTTTTTCGTTTGTTTATACTATCATTTTCTATTCTCTGTTTTGTCTCTGTTTATTAAACCGGTTATTGTTGATCAATTATGTGTATTAGTATTTTTCTTAAATTCATATTATTATTTTTTCATTTATATTTTGTAAATTAATCTACATCGATCATTTTTCATAGAAAGCAATACATAAAGGTATCTTTTTGTAAGTATAAACATGTAAAATATTAAAAAAAGCAATTAATTATTAGTTATCATTATTTTTTTTGGCATTCTTAGCTTTATCAGCTTCAACTTCAGCACCACGACCAATTAATCTTAAGAATGTTCTCTCGAAAATATCCAATGGTGATTTTTCGTCAGTTTCAATAGCATTTTGATCATCACCTAAATAATAATTTCTTTGAGTAAAAGCTGCAATGAATGGGATAACAGTTAAACCTAATGCAGGAGCAAATAAGTAGTACACGACATGGAAATAGGCAGTAACTGCACCTTGTCTAACTGGAGAATCAAAATCTATAGCATGAATTTTGTTAATATCACCATATAAAATGGCAATGTCTGCATCAGAAACACTGCTTGGAATGTAATGTCTTAAAGCATTGTACATTTTACCACTCCAAATAGCACCTGCGATAGCTGATCCAATAGCTTGACCAATTGATGAAACCAAATTCAATAAAGAAATTGATAAACCTGTATCTTGATGAGGAACTGATGCTTGACATGCAACACTTGAACCAACAACAGAACATGCACCACCCACACCGATTAATAATTGAGTCCAAACTAAAGCTACATCAGTGGCTTTATTGTATCTGCAACCTAAAGTGATACCCATTGAAACAACTTGAATTGCTAAACCAAAACATTGTAAGAATTTAGATCTATGAGTGAATCTCATAATGATACCAACAATTAAACCAAAAAAACATAAACCTAAACCTAATGAATTACTAAAGTAGTTCCAGTTTTTAATGGACCAGTCTTTAATCACAAAGGCATATGAGGAAAAATATAACAATCTAAGCATACCACCACATTGATAAAAGAAATCAATGATACAGGCAGTAATAAAAGTTCTGTTAATCAATAATCTTTTTGGCATTGAAGAGTATGGAGCAAACCACAATTCATAGATAGCATGAGCAATTAATAAGATACCACCAACAACGAACATTGCAATAATACTTGGATTTCTCCATGTGTCTTTGGCACCAGCGTATAATGAGAATGGTAATAATAATAAAGACCAACCAAAACCCATTAAAATTAAACCAAAGAAATCAACTTCCAAAAAGATTTGCCATAAATAAGAAGCTAATTGTTTAGCATCTCTTTCAACATCCTTGTTTGCTTCAACAACTTCTGGGTGATCAATTTTCATTTTATCTAAACCAACTTTTTCCAAGTAGTACATTGATGCAATGATTGGAGCAGAACAAACTGGAATGATAATACAGAACATACCATAACCCCATCTCCAATTTGCAGTGATGATATCTGCAGCAACATAAGCACCATACCAATAGTTTATGAAATATGGGAAAGAAGTAATACCTTGAAGCAAACCTCTATATTTCAATGGAGTGATATCTGCAGAGATCAAAGAAATCAATAAGTTCAAACCAGATGAACCAACAGAAGTCAAGACTTGACCACAAATATAAGCAGAGATTGTGCTTGAGGAAGCAGTAACAATATAACCAATAACATACCAAAAAAGAATAAAGATCAAACAACCAGATCTTGACCAAACATCAGCAACTTTAGAAACAATTGGTTGAGAAATGGAACCAATGATACCAGTAGCAATAGAAGTAGTTGAGATCATAGCATGATGACCAAAAGAAGAAGTGGCAATGGTGGTATAATTATAAGTGGTAACAGAATCTAAAGATAAAGCCCAAGAAAGAATGAATAATGAACCACAAAAGATGATACGTAAGATCTTACCTTTTCTTGTACTATCCATTGCATATTTAACATAATCCATTTTTCTAACACCTCTTGAATGATAGATATGAGTCTCTGAACCATTTTCAGAATTAGTTTCACTATCATCTTTCAATGAAACAGCTTTTTCTGAATCAACCATTTCATTTTTTGATTCTTCAACTATTTCAGTACTTGTTCTTAAAGTATTATATAGGTTTCTTTCACCAAGGTCAGCCATCTTTATAGTACTAGTATAATAGCAAATAATTTGGTGTTAATTATGGCTTTTAATGAAATTATAATTTCAGATCGATGCTGGAGATGACAGAGATAATTTTTGCAAAAAACATGAAGAAAATGACTGGAATTTATACTTGGAAAGAACTATAAAAAATTGGGTCAAATTGATCACATGAAGTAATCCCTAAACAAAGAACTGAGTTGTTTTTTCATATATTATGATGGCTTAAAAAGTTCAAAGCTAAATTGAAAAAAAAAAAAAAAAAAAAACCAGAAGCCATGATACATAAAATGACATTTAAACAAGAAATAAAAATGGTTGATCTTTTTGCAGGGACACATTTTGAGATAGAAGCTTTGTTTTCAGTGACTGAGGGCGTTTAACTTCGCATGAAAGTGCTCCTAATTTGCTTGACTATTGATGCTATAAATTTGTGGACACTGGACACTGGACACTGGACATTGGACACTGGACACTAACTAATAGTTACTTTTCATTACAAGATATTAAGAGAATTATCAAGAAGGTTTGAGCTAACACTTGTGAGTGTATAGCACTAAAATGTCTGCTTGGGAAGTCGACTGAAGAACATGTTTCTTGAATCTTCAATCCTTACTAAGTCTTTCAAATCAAATTAATGTTGAAAATGTTGATAATCTGGCTGTCTTGCTGCGGGTCTCTGCAGAAAAGTTTGTTCGGGGTGGCATCTAATCAGATTGATCTCGGTTCTCTTGCACATTTTGAAGTTCGAGAAAGCCAAACTGTTACTGTCAGGACTCAGGAGTCAGTAGTCAGGTTGTGGAACTCATACTTGTTACATATAAGAAGAGTACTGAGTAGTTGTTTGACAGTAGACACTAGAAAATACAACAAAGCTGTAGTACTCCATCATTTATGAAGTAAATTCAAGCTTCTTTCCCGGTGAATAAAAATCATGTACAGCTTTTCTCTCCAGGCAACAACCTAGCGTCCTACTATCCTAGAGCTTTTCAGACTCGCACTTGTCAAATGCCAATGTACGCCCATGTAGCTGCTGTTTAAGCATCTTCCAGTGCTTTCATTGGTTGAGAAGGCAAAATATGACATCAAAGTCAAATTTCAACGGGACATTTAATGGTCCCTGACTCCTGAGTTCTGAAGCAATTAGCCGTTGGATTCTGGAACTGCTACACTGTTGATTTGTCTCTTTAAAGTTTAAAATCTACTTTTAGTACAGCTAGTGAATTTTTGTATACTTCACGAGATGATTGTTTATCATGTACATAACCTTTTTTCGTTATGAGTTTCTTCATGCAGTCATCATTAGAAATTTTGAAAGCAGCCTTAGTTTCATACTACAAGAGAAAAGGACAAGTTTGATATGAGTTGTTTACAAGAGTTATTGTTACTTCATACACTGTATAATATATTGCAGAATGTGCACTGTGCACTGTGTAGAAAGTATTAATTACTACCAATTAAATTTCAACTCTGTGCTCACTGCTTTATAATTCCAAATTCTATTCAGCAGTTTTTCAAAATTTGAGAATTAATATGTCATGTTACGGTGTTTAAGATTTTAAAGAGGCTGTACAGCTTACATTTAAACCGGTGTTCTATTGTTTTAAACAACCGGCTCAGACTGTTTCAAATAACATGGAGCAGCACTCCAGCTGAACAACTTGTGTAAATCGTTCAACTTCAAACTTCAATCTAATTTTACAAAAACACCTTTTTTTAGGTACGTTTATGCAGCTGAGGTCAATGGCAGAATATTCTAATTTTTGAATTCTGATTTTTTAAACAGCAGTTAACAACTGTCCAGTGTCTGCTCTACAAGATTAAATCGACTACTGGCCAATATGGTCCTGTGTATGTATAGACTCGAGTACCTGTAGTATGTTCCATTTTATATTTTGAAGCTTTTTAGTGAAACTTATACCTAGTACGTACAGTTTCAGTCGAAAAAAATATTTGAGAAAACGTCTTTGAATCTGGATTCCGGTTAAATAAAATATTTGAAAAATCGTGGCACATGTAAATTTAGTTTAATTTTTTATATAATTTATATATTTGTGGCAAGTGAATTAATTTAGTTAAGTGAAAATTAATTTTTTTTTAAAGTATAAATTAATTCAAAAATTGGGGCCGGGCATTCTTAATTTATATATTAACTGCTATGTCACTAGTATAATTAATTTAATAAATATTGAAGCAGCTGATCAAGTGCTCATAATTATCAGATCTAGCTAGCTAATACAACGTTCGTATGATTAATATTAATTTTTTTCAAATTATAACCCAAATCGATATACATAATTTATTTTAGTCAGTTCAGCTAGGTTTTAAATTCAAAATCCAATCTTATACCAAAAAATAAAATATTAGCTTGCAAATCAACAATTGAGACAATATGTACTGGAGCGACTGAACGTTGTGTTCTTCAATTTTAAAGATCTGATTGTTTTTTTCATGGTCGTAAATTTGAGATTCAATTACAATATTGTATTGTGAGATCTTAAATCTACGTCATTAATAATTTTGGTGTCAAAAAAGCATATATAAATTTTTAGGCGCTACAACT